>CAIGQQ010038941.1:2548324-2566212 GCA_903798035.1 Danio albolineatus | reverse complement strand
TAATAATAATAATAATAATAATAATAATAATAATAATAATAATAATGTGCGCCACGGTGGCCGAGTGGTTAGCACGTTCGCCTCACAGCAAGAAGGTCGCTGGTTCGATCCCCGGCTGGGCCAGTTGGCATTTCTGTGTGGAGTTTGCATGTTCTCCCCGTGGTTGCGTGGGTTTCCTCCGGGTGCTCCGGTTTCCCCCACAGTCCAAAGACATGCGGTACAGGTGAATTGGGTAAGCTAAATTGTCCGTAGTGTATGTGTGTGAATGAGAATGTATGGATGTGTTTCCCAGAGATGGGTTGTGGCTGGAAGGGCATCCGCTGCGTAAAACAAATGCTGGATAAGTTGGCGGTTCATTCCGCTGTGGTGACCCCGGATTAATAAAGGGACTGAGCCGAAAAGAAAATGAATGAATGAATAATAATAATTATTATTATTATTATTACAATGTTACAGGCACAAATAAAAATATTCCGATATAATTCAATTTTATTCTATTTTCTGTATTCTATCATTTTAAATATAACATCATGTTATTATATGAAGAGTTCAGGTGCAAAAATCTCTAGATGCCGCTTCATATTTTCTTCTAAAGTTAGCATTTTTCTCCAGCTCTTATATGTAGGCTCAGTAATATTCCATTTATAGTGATGAATAAGTTCTTTTCATTGCATTAAAAGTGAAATAACGGAACATAAACATTGGAGGCTGAGAAAAATGCTCATTTTCGAAGATTTTTGGAGGTTTGTTGCATCTGAACTCTTCATATAAAAATATTTTATGCAGATTTAATTTAAAACAAATACTAATACAATTTAAATATATATATATATATATATTATTTTCAGTGTAAAAATAATAATAATATTAATAAAATTATAAAATATGTTATTACTATCACCATCATCATCATCATTGTTGCTAATTCCCAAATAAAAGTACAGCACAGCATTACTTAATTGATAAATTGGTTTAAATTTAAATTGGTTTTAAATTGTAATTGATAAAGTGTTTAAAAAAAGTACAAATGAATACATTTAAAATACAAAGCTAAAATAGACACAATTTTCTTTACATTTCTTTACAATTTTCTTAATGTTTACTTAATCATACAAAACCAGTTTTGTTTTGATGTTGAGTGCGAAATGTGACCTGATTTCGTTTTTCTGCGATTCCCCCAAATAGAGAGCAGAAAACATGCTCATTCATTACCTTACAAAGCCCCTCTCAGATTTTCAGACACTCTGCGTTTTAATTAAGTGAATGAGGGGGAGGAAAGCAGAGAGAAGAGAGAGAGGGAGAGGGGTCAATCAATGAGTGCTGGAGATGAATCCAAAGACATGGAGGAGGATGAGAGAAACCTGCCTCACGAGGACAACCTCAAAATCTCAGCACATCCATACAAATTATTCAGGAAATACTGAGAGTGGGATCGATCTCTGGTAGAATAGCTGATGGCTGAATCACTTTCTATATGGAATAACTGACTGCGGAATTGATTCATATTATGATTAGTTGAATCACCTTTTATGCTCAAAGGAAAGCTGCATCACATTTGCAGATGATGCGCTGCATGTGAATGTTCAAACAGCAAGCGGTTTCTAACAGTTAAGTTTTGCAATATCAGCATTTTATTTTATTTTATGTTATTTCATTATATTTAGAGCGGCATGGTGGCTCAGTGGTTTGCACTTTTGCCTCACAGCAAGAAGATCGCTGGTTTGAGTCCCAGCTGGGCTGTTGGCATTTCTGTTTGGAGTTTTCATGTTCTCCCAGTGTTCACGTTGGTTTCCTCAAGGTGGTCCGGTTCCCACACAGTCCAAAGACAGGTGAATAGGTGAATTGAATGAACTAAATGTACCGTAGTGGATGTGTGTGATTGACTTTGTATGGGTGTTTCCCAGTACTGGGTTGATGTTGTGGGTTTAATTATTTTTCATCAACATTTCCCAACAGTTTCTTGGCATGATTTACAGTGCTCAACATAAATGAGTACACCTAATTTTGAAAATTAATATTTGTATCCATTTCGCAGTGAATACAGGCAATATACACTCACTGGCCACTTTATTAGGTACACCTGTCCAACTGCTTGGTATTGCAAATTTGTAATCAGCCAATCTAATGGCAGCAACTCAATGCATTTAGGCATGTAGACATGGTCAAGACGATCCGCTGCAGTTTAAACCGAGCATCAGAATGGGGAAGAAAGGTGATTGAAGTGACTTTGAATGTGGCATGGTTGTTGGTGCCAGACGGGCTGGTCTGAGTATTTCAAAACTCTATGGGTTTACTTTTCCACGATGGATGTCCAGCGTTCTCCAGCCTCCGGCGGCTAGACTGCAGCTTTGCACAAGACAATTGGCCATAGGAGAAATGGTCGTGCCCAACTGAGCCTGGTTTCTCTAAAGGTGTTTTAATCGTTCACTTACGCCAATTGGTGAAGTTTTTTCCTCACCGCTGTCGCTTCTGGCTTGCATGGTTCGGGACTTGTAGGGCTGCGCATCTATGGATTACTCTTCAGTGTTTGGACTCTCAGCAGTGAACATTAAACCCCACTGAACTGAACTAAGTTGAACTTCAACACTGGACTGGACTGTTTCAATTTACTATAATCCATGTGAAGCTGCTTTGACACAATCTACATTGTAAAAGTGCTCTAGGAATAAATAAAGATGAATTGAATTGAATTTACAGAGTATCGTCCAAAAAAGAGAAAATTTCCAGTGAGCGGCAGTTCTGTGGGCATAAATGCTTTGGTGATGCCAAAGGTCAGAGGAGAATTTGCCAGGTTGACAGAGAGCTTACAGAGCTGATAAAAGGCAACAGTAACTCAAATAGCCTCTCGTTACAACCGAGGTATGCAGAAGAGCATCTCTGAACTGACAACACGTCGAACCTTGAGGCGGATGGGCTACAGCAGCAGAAGACCACACCGGGTGCCACTCCTGTCAGCTAAGAACAGGAAACTGAGGCTACAATTTGCACAGGCTCACCAAAATTGGATAATAGAAGATTGGAAAAATGTTGCCTGGTCTGATGACTCTCGATTTCTGCTGCAACATTCGGATGGTAGGACAACAAGAATAGCATGGATCCATCCTGCCTTGTATCAATGATTCAGGCTGGTGGTGGTGATGTAATGGTGTGAGGACATTTTCTTGGCACACTATGGGCCCATCAGTACCAACTGAGCATCTTGTCAACGCCACAGCCTACCTGAGTGTTGTTGCTGACCATGTCCATCCCTTTATGACTACAGTGTACTAAACATCTGATGGCTTCTTCCTGCTGGATAAAGTGCAAATTATCTCAGACTGGTTTCTTGAACATGACAATAAGTTTACTGTACTCAAATGGCCTCCACAGTCACCAGATCTCAATATAATAGAGCACCTTTGGGATGTGGTGGAACAAGAGATTGGCATCATGGATGCACAGCTGACAAATCTACAGCAACTGCGTGATGCTATCATGTCAATATGGACTAAAATCCATATTGGAATTTTTTAGAGGAATTTTTTAGAGCCTTGTTGAATCTATGCCACAGAAGATTAAAGCAGTTCTAAAGACAAAAGAGGGTCCAACTCGTTACTAATGAGGTGAACCAAATAAAGTGGCCGGTAAGTGTGTTTTCGTAAAACTGAACAAAACAGATTTATTAAATGGATATATTTATTAAAATAATAATTTAGTTACTGAACATCTTTAGAAATAGGAAAATACATTTAAATTCATGTGAAATAATGGAAAAAGATTACAAACTACAACATTTCTACAAAACCTAATGAATATACACAAATAAACACAAAAATGAATTAAAAATAGAAAATATTAATTTAAATGGGAGATTTATGAGGGGTGTGCTCATATATGTTGAGCACTCTTCAATTAACTGATGGTTGAATCAATTTCTATAAGAATTATTGACTGTACTGACTGACTTAAATCTCTTTTTCTCCTCAGTAAAGCTGCGTTGAATTTTCTAGAAAACACAGATGCTCCATGAATGATCAAATAGCAATCTGTGTTTATGTTTTGCGGTAACAGCTTTATATATCCATGTGTGTCCACAGAAAGGGCTTTTGCTGTAATAACATCAAGATGAAAACTGGAAAAGAGCACAAAATCCTCCACTTCAAGGCAAGTTGGAGCATAGAGGCTTTTTGATTTTTTATTACTGAGTGGAAATAAGAGTCACACTCATTATTGTTTTCTTTTTTGGGGTCTGATGGATACCTGTTACCACAGCAACAATAGTTAAATATATACGTTTACGCAGTGTATTCATCAGCTCTTAGGCTTCTGATGCCGTTTGAATAAAACTGCTTGGTTTCTGTATTCATTTTAAAAGCAAGACACTTCAGTTGAACAGGTTGAAACATTAACTAATATTAATCACCATACTTCCCTAATTGAGAGATATATAATGCTAATTATGTATAATAAAAAATGCTAATTATAATAATTTTTAAAAAGGGCGCCATGGTGGTGTAGTGAGTAGCACGTTCGCCTCACAGCAAGAAGATCGCTGGTTCGAGCCTCGGCTGGGTCAGTTGGCATATCTGTGTGGAGTTTGCATGTTCTCCCCGTGGTTGCGTGGGTTTCCTCCGGGTGTTCCGGTTTCCCCCACAAGTCCAAAGACATGTGGTATAGGTGAATTGGGTAGGCTAAATTGTCTGTAGTGTATAGGTGTGAATGAGTGTGTATGGATGTTTCCCAGAGATGGGTTGCAGCTGGAAGGGAATCCGCTGCGTAAAACAAAAGCTGGATAAGTTGGCGGTTTATTCTGCTGTGGTGACCCCAGAATAATAAAGGGACTAAGCCGAAAAGAAAATGAATGAATAATTTAAAATAGTAATAATAAACTTTATTTTATACTGCGTCTTTTAAAGCAGCTTCTCAAAGTGCCGAATACTATGTGAACAATTCAATAAAATAATATAAAATCAACAAGAGAAAGCAAGTTTTAAAAATATATGTCTTCAAATGTTCTTCAAAGAATTCTGAACTTTTCTGAGTTCAAGAGATTTCCAGAGAACAGGAGCATAGAAAGAAAAAGTCCTTTCACCCATACACTGTACATCCGATCACTGAGATGAATGCATATGAAGAGTTCAGATGCGAAAACATCTAAGTGCCATCTGAGTTTTTCTTCTAAAGTTAGCCGTTTCCTTTGTACATGTTCAGTAATTTACATTGTTTGGCAAAGGTCAGATTATTTTCATTGACTTTAAAGTAAATTAGCTGGCCATAGACATAGGAGGCTAGGAAAAATACACATTTTTAGAAGAAAATTTCACTTAGAGGTTTTTGCATCTGAACTCTTCATAAATGGGTAAGAATGTATGGGCGTAACAATTCTGTTAGGTAATGTGAAGCCAGGCCTGGTAAAACTTTAAAAGTATCATATTTTAAAAATTCCACTCTAAACCTCATTGAGATTCAATACAAAGATTCTAATTCTGGAGAAATGTGACTTCCAATTCATTTCCTTGATAAAATCCTGGCTGCTAAATTTTGTTCATGTTAAAGCTTATTAAGTGTAGATTTAGAAACAGCAGTTAAAAGACTGTAACAATAGTCTATCCATGAGATGACAAAGGTATTTATACATTTTTCTGCTACTGTAAAGTTTAACGTGCAGCCTTGCCATATTTCTGAGATGGGAAAAGGAGGATCTTACAGTGCTCTGGAAAAAAATACACGTTTGCATCAAAAACAACTCCAAGGTTCCATGCTTAACTCCAAAACAGAGCCATCAAAAGTCAGGGAGAGAGAACCAGCCTTAGAAACTTGATAACAATGAGCATAATTTCAGTTTTACCAGCAACCACAAGAGTCATACACTCAATTTCCCTCACTTTCCTTTCCTTTCTTGATTTAGAAAGAGTTGCCGCAGTGAATGAACAATTACTCTGGCATATTTTTGTATTTAGCAAATGCTCTACCCGGCACTGTGAGTACACTGAGAGTTTCTTGAACCCCCAGCGCTGGGTAGCACCTATACATTCTCTCGTTCACAGACACACTCATAAACTATGGCCAATTTCATTCAATTATTCATTCATTCATTTTTTTTCAGCTTAGTGTCTTTATTCATCAGGGGCCGCCACAGCAGAATGAACCGCTAACTTATCCAGCATATGTTTTACACAGCGGATGTCCTTCTAGCTTCTAAAAACCTTCATACACAGTCATTCAAACACATACACTATAGCCAATTTAGTTTTTCAATTCACTTAAATGGTGTATCGTCCCACGTGAAGATGATAATACAGGTCAAGAGATTTCAGAAGGTGTCCTAAAGGAGCAAGAAGGTCGTTGGTTTGAGTCCCGGTGGGACCAGTTGGCATTTCTGCTTAGGGTTTGCATGTTCTCCCCGTATTCATGTGGGATTCCTCTGATTGCTCCGGTCCAAAAACATGTGTGAATTGGATGAGCTAAATTGGTCGTAGTGTATGAGTGTGTGAATGAGTGTGTATGGGTGTTTCCCAGTACTGGGTTGCATCCGGAAGGGCATCCGCTGCATAAAACATATGCTCGAATAGTTGGTGGTTCATTATGCAGTGGTAACCCCAGATAAAAAAGGGACTAAGCCGAAGCAAAATAAATGATTAAATGAGGTCAGGTTCATAGTTGTTGTTTCTTTAAATTTCTTTTTTTTACTTGATTGATTTAGAGGTTTGTGAATCACTTTTTTTTATCACTTCATAATTAAGAAAAGACCTTCAGAAAGGGTCTAATACCCTCTGAATAGAGATTACAATAAAACTTTAAAATTTAAGTATTGGTTAAGTAAATTTATGCAACAGTGAAGGAGAAAAAATACGTATTTTGAAAAAGCGACCTTTAAAAACATATTTTTAATTAAAATTAAAATTAAATTAAAATCTAAACGACACATTGATTAAGTGTGACAAAAGAAACAATTAAAAGTGTATTTTGTAGGTTTTCGTTACATCACACTGAAAAAAACTACTTTATGAAAGAAATGTTTTTGCCTACAGTGTCTCGCCTTAAGAATGTATGAGTAATGAAACATTAAACATCATTTATCAACTTTCTCTCGAAAATATCCTTCAGGAAAGTTTGTTGTGTGCTCATGGAAAATTAATAAAGTGTCTCGCCACACAGAATGCAAATCAGCACATGTTGAAAGTGTTTAGTAAGCGATGTCCATACTTCCTCGGATAAACTTGTTTGGAAGCCGCTAGATGTGTGTCAGCCAAGGAAACAGAGGCGTAAAGATCTGGAGAAGATGTTAGACAGCTCAGTTTGAAAGCGACGGGCCTGCTGTGATGTATAAATACTTTACCGGTTAAATAAAACATCATAATACTGCGGAAAATAAAGAGAATTTGCATGGGGAGTGCACGTAATTCTAACGAAATAAGACACAATATACAATAATCTCTGTGTGCCAACAAACGGCCTTCAGCTTCTTTAAGTACAGTACGTGGCATTTGTTTTCTTTTGTTTTCTTTTGACATTTGTTTTTTATTTTAATAAATTTAATTGAATTTTATTTTCCTTAAATTCTTAGCAATGACATTAGTCAATGCAAAGTTACGTATAATTTAGCATTAACTTGTCTCAGATGATTAATTAGTCAGAATGTTTCATTAGTTCATTCATTCATTCAGTTAATTAATTAATCATTATTTTTATTTATACCATTAACTTGCCTCTTATGCTTCTCCTAATATTCCTTTGAAGAAATAAACATCCTTAGATTTTAGAAAAACTGCTGAGAAACAGTTAAGCTCACATTCAAATCCACGCTGACCTTTCTTGATTTGTTTAGCTTACGTTTGGAGATCACTCTGGGAACTATTGTAGACACATACAGTATAACACCACTAGGACCTTACACTAAGTGGAAACATCTGAGAAGCATTAAACCTGTTAATTGTGCATGATTTAATCCCACAGGACAAATGATTGAGATGTTGTGGCGATCTCATTTGTCGTTTGCAAGTTGCAGCTGCAGTGCAGCATCTTCATGTGCGAGTTATGTTGTGTGCAGCTGTGCTCTCTTTTGCAGCCATTAGCAAACAGAGAGGACTGTGCAGCTTTTGCCTTATGGGCTGCTGTGAGTGCGGAGTGTGGGTTTGTCTGCTGCACAGGAGGTGAATATTCCTCATGTGTGTATTGATTGGCCTGATGAGCTCGCTCTCTACTACTCCAGACACTTATTTGCTCCCATGTGTTTTGCCACTTTAATTAAACTCTTGATTTAATGCTCTCACTCCATTGCTCTCTTCACTTACAGTACAGTGCTTTGGGGGAGAACTGTGAGTGCAAATGTGGCTGATAGAACTATTCCATAAAGACCGTAGAAAGGGCAGATCTTTTAGTAAAACCCCTACTGTGAGAAACCCTTCCCTTGCAAATTCAAATGGTAAGGTTTTACTTTAAGGGGTGTTCATTAGACGGTCATGACACCTTTGTAGTCATGAATATGTATGACATTTTATAAAAAACATGTCATTAACTGAGTCATTTCCTTCATTCATTTTCTTTTCGGCTTAGTCTCTTTATTTATCTGGGGTCGCCACAGCGGAATGAACCGCTAACTTATCCAGCATATATTTTACTGGGAAACATCCATACACACTCACTATGGGCAATTTTATCTTACCCAATTCACCTATAGCACGTCTTTGGACTTGTGGGGGAGACCGGAGCATCCGGAGTAAACCCACATGAACACGGGGGGAAAACATGCACTGACCCAGCCGAGGCTTGAACCAGTGACCTTCTTGCTGTCAGGTGAAAGTGCTACCCACTGCCCCACCATGCTGCCCTCAGTCTTTTAATTTCAAATGCAAATGTGACATTGTTAGAGATTTCTGTATAACAACTTGGCATTACCAAGACAACGTAACTTGTCATAAATCTCTCATAAACATGATTGTCATGAGGCCCTTATAATTGTGTTGAATAACATAACATAGTCATTAATATTTTTCCTGAACTCAACTACAAATTGAATTAGTCATGAAAATGTAATTAAATGTAATTAAATATTAATAGCACTGTATTAATGAGATTTAATTTACTGAGAAACTAGTAAAAAAAGTGATCAGAAAATTATTCATGACACAATTGTAATGCCGCTGGCAATTTAAATCAAATCAATAATTCTTGAAAAGCTGGCTTTTTTTAATCTAGTGTATTTTTAAGGTTTTGAAAGTGCTTAGATTTTGGTTAAAGTGCTTGAAACATAATAATTTGTTACTAAAGTGTTAATAATGTGTGATCTAATTGTGTTATTTTTTGCTAAACATGTGCCCGGTGCTTAAACAGTGATTCACCTGCATGGACCACACCACACTTTGAGCTAGATTTTATTGTAGGGATGAAAAGGGATGGTAAGGAAACAGTGGGACTGGAATTAAGAGGATAAACAGTGAACAGGTAGGTAGGTTGATCGAGTGTCTTACGATGATGCACAGAGACTCGGGTACAGAAAGTTGGGGTACCATCTTTGTAATATTTTGGTTGAGTGATTGGAGGGTTATGAGGATTGTTAATGGGAAGCAAGGAAATAGAGGGAAGGTGGGTGGGTTCGAGAGAATGAGAATAACTGCTAGAGGGCTGGTCTGCATTAAATATGTTTTAGGGAGTAGGTGATTGGTTAAGGAGGCAAAGTGAGGTGTGGTCCTGCTGCCGAACCTTTGTTAACAAGTTAAATCCATCAGAAGACAAAATGTGTGTGGAATACCACGTCATGAGGGAAAAATACATCAAGTTAAAATAAATATAAATTTGAGATGAAAGATGACACATTTAAGAGAGTAAATGAACATAATTCAGTGATGGGCTTGTGGCAAACATACTATTAAAAGTATTCTTTGGAACCCCATTCTTTGGAACCCCATACTATACACACTATTAGGACACATATATTGCACTAAAAAGTGAAAATTGGTTGGTTTTTTTTGTATTTCGAGCAAATTCGTTCTTCCGGTTTGAAACGAATTTTTGAAGCTGCGTCACGCCAATGAGATCCATGCGTGTATTTCAGCGTGGAGAGTGGACGTCTGTACCGGCGAGTGCATCCTGATGTCTCTGAGCGTGCGGCATTAAATCATGAGAAGGACTTGGTTCGAACCAACCAGAGCACTCTAATGTGTATGCGGCGCAACTTCATTAATATTCATGATCGCTTTGAAGATTGTACCTGTTATGCTGCATTATGTAAGTTATGTAATTGAACATAATTCAGTGATGGGCCTGTGGCAAACATACTATTAAAAGTATTCTTTGGAACCCCATACTACATTATATGAAATGATATTTGTTATGGTATTTTGCAGTATAGTATAAAGTATTTAAATATCTAATTAATGCTAGAAAACTTTGAAAATGCTTCTGGAAAATGCTTTAAAAGTGCTTAAATTTGACTTTCAAAAATGTTTAGGAGCTCTGCATCATGACAATCATGGTTATGAGAGATTTATATTGTGTTGTCTTGGTAATGTCAAGTTGTCATGACAAAGACAAAACCAGGCAATGATGTATTTGTTTATGTCAAGTTGTCATTACAAAGACATCTCAAACAATGTCATCTTTGCATTTAAAATGGCATAACTGAGGGAATGACACTTAATGACAGTTGTCATAAGCATGCAGACATCTTATTCATATTCATGATGTGTCATGTCATGGTTATAAAGGTTTCATGACTCATGACAGCGCAATCTAGTCTTTAGTGTGTGTTTTTTTCTCATCAAGGAAAGGAATAGAGTTCTTATTCAGGGTCCCTGCTGTTGCTCTGTATTTAACATTATGTCATCATCATAAAAAATATCTTTCATTTTTCTTTAAGGCAGAAACTTAACAAATTATGTCATTTTAAAGCCCTGGGAGAGAAACTCAATTAGATTAAAATAAACCAAATATGAAAGTGCTTTAATACATTGGCTTACAGCGCATTAGAACATTATCTTGTGCTAAATTGAAAATAAAAGTGGTGTATTTGACAACAAAGAAAGAAAGTTAAAATTATGTGATTTCATTGTGTAGGCATGGACTTGCCATACAGATACCCAGATACAAAAGTAGGATACATTGCTGTTAGGCAGAAAGAGATTGAAACATTTTCTCCATTTTGCAAACCACTGTACAGAAATTTACAGCAAATAAACTCCAGTACCTATTACAGATATGAGAAACCCCATAGAGACATGAAATCCATAAAATGTCTATACAAAAAATATATATATATATCTGGACACATAAAACAGATATGTCTAATAAGCTTAGCAATAATACCTTTTTTCATATGGTCTAGCTATATGTAGGTATATGTAGATGTAATAATGTTTGAGCCACTCTTTTTTAACATTGTAGATTAATTTGAGTTAGTGTTGTAGCTAATGGGATGAGAAGTAGGAGCTATGTTCACCGCTCCAGGAGGACCCACAACAATTATGGTAGGATTGATGAGGTGTCTGGTAATTAAGTCAATGTGTTTTACATTTAAATATAAAGAATATTCCATATATCACCTTTTCTTTGACAAATTCAGCGTCTCAATCTGTGGTTTCCACCACCCTCTCCAAAGTAAACAGTTCAATCTTCTGCTCAGCTGCACGTTCTGAAACTCAATAGATGAGAAGTTCATGGGGTCACAGAGTCATGTTGTCAGAAATGAAAATCTGTGCGCTAGAATAGAGAAGAAAGGAGAAGAGGAGTCCGGAAGCAGTGTGGAGGCATAATGCAAATACTGAAATAACCAAAAACTGTTCTCAGCAGTAGGCGCCACGGTGGCCTAGTGGGTAGCACGATCGCCTCACAGCAAGAAGGTCGCTGGTTCGATCCCCGGCTTGGTCAGTTGGCATTTCTGTGTGGAGTTTGCATGTTCTCCCCGTGGTTGCGTGGGTTTCCTCCGGGTGCTCCGGTTTCCCCCACAGTCCAGAGACATGCAGTATAGGTGAATTGGGTGAACTAAATTGTCCATAGTGTGTGTTTGTGAGTGAGTGTGTATGGATGTTTCACAGAGATGGGTTGCAGCTGGAAGGGCATCCGCTGCTTAAAGCAAATGCTGGATAAGTTGGCGGTTCATTCCGCTGTGGCGACCCCGGATTAATAAAGGGACTAAGCCGAAAAGAAAATGAATGAATGAATGAATGAATGTTCTCAGCAGTTTAACAGAGAAGTCATGTACATTCAATTACTGCACATATCAATAATAACAACAGTCATTCATTCATTTTCCTACAGCTTAGTTGTTTTGTTTTGTTTAGCTTAGTAGTTTTGTTGCCACAGCGGAATGAACCGCCAACATAACCAGCGTATCTTTTATGCCCTTTCAGCCGCAACCCAGCACTGGGAAACACCCATACATTCTCCCCTTCACACACGTACACTACGGCCAATTAGCTTATTCAATTCACCTACAGTATACAGCATGTCTTTGGACTTTGAGGGAAACTGGAGCACCCGGAGGAAACCCACACCAACATGGGGAGAACATGCAAACTCCACACAAAAACACCAACTGACCCAGTGTCTCGAACCAGTGACCTTTTTGCTGTGAAGTGACAGTGCTAACCACTGAGCCATCATGCTAGAATAACAACAATAATATTTTAAAATATAATTTAAAAAATTAAACATAAACTAAATTTAAAGATGTTTTATCTTGCTGAATACATTAATACACAATGATAATTGTGCTTAATTGATGCTCATTAGATATTAGTAGAATATTAGTGAACTGGTTAAAAGTTGACATGTTCTTTTGTTAGGGAGTATAGACTACATATGTAAGTAAACCTGTTTCCTGTCCAAAAGATTTGATGTTAATGGCTGTGATCCAAAGGGTATTTGCTATTTCACTTGCTTACCATGGCAGAAACACCATTTTGATTCCCACTTTGTGGAGATAGACTGGTAGGGCTGCATTGGTGCCATGACCCGGATTGAAGTTTAAATAGAAGAGGCAATCAACCACCCGATTGTTATTATTTTTATTAATTTATTGGTATCTTAACTAAGAGGAAGAGGCCCAACCATTTTCATTCACTGACGTAATTACAATATTATTATATTTTAAAGTCATGAAAGTTCAAAAGTGTAGTAACCGCTAATAACACGCCAGGGTTTTTCAAGAGAATGATTTTAATGAGTGCCCTGTAAAGAGTTAATTCCCCACCTGTTCCCACTAGCTCCCTGTTCCAGTGTAAATTAAGTCAACACACTGAATAAAGCTGCATATTCCAATGTAATTTAGAGGGACTTCAATACTCTAATAACAGATGGTTGACTTGTAGTTGCAAAGTTCTGTTTAGTTAAAATTCTTATTATGTTATCAAGGTAATGTGTTCCAAAGCTGTTCCTGCATAGCATAATAACCCATCACTAAACCCACACGGAATCTGTGGGTGCAGAAATCCGCAGATTTTTAGCCCATTAAGTGTGTTTATTTACTTGTGTAAATATGTGTACATTTATATTTATTCCATTTTTAAATTAGTGTAAGTAACATTATTGACTAATTTGAAAATGTTTGCATGATTTATGTACAGTACACTTTGTAAACTAATATTTTCTGCCTTTTAGTAGATTTATTATATGAGAGACTTGCTTTGTTTACCAAATAGGTGGATTTAATTAGATTTGCACTGTAAACATTACAAAAACTTAAAAACATATATTTTTTTAATTTCATACACTCTCAGAAATAAAGGTGAGCTATCACTAGGGTGGTACCTTTTCAAAAGGTACACATTTTTACTTAAAGCGTCTATATTGGTACCTCAAAAGTATTTGTATCAGCACCTAAACTTTTTAAGAACACTTTTGTACTTTTTAGGTACTAATATGTACCCTTAAGGTATTAATATGGACCTTTTAGGTACAAATTTCTTCCTTTTGAAAAGGTGCCTCCCCAGTGACAGCTCACATTCCTTTATTTCTGGAAGTATATAATAAGTTTTTAGTTATGATCATTCTAAAATCATTTCTCATGAGTCTATTCATTTTTACACAATTTTGAACAGAAATAGCTTCTGTAGATTCTGTCTGACCCTACCCATCACTCAGAATCCCATACACTCTCACAAATAAAGTACAAAAACTGTAGCAACTTTTCATAGTACAATACAGAACAAAACTACAAAAGTGTTCCTTTTGAAAATGTACTGGCCTTTGTACCTTCATTTCTGAGTATATATCTAAAGCTAAGTGCATTCAAGATAAATGCAGCTGAAGTTATGATTTCTGGAAACAACACAATACAACGTACAAGATATACTGCCTCATACACTCTATATCTTCCTTTAACATCCTCTGGCTCTGTGTATTTCTCACAGTGTACTGATTTATTGTGTATGATTTCTATCTCTGTAAGATAGATTTCAATCACTTGAGAAGACTTGTGAGCAAATAGTCTCAGTGTTTGCTTCCATATACATCAAACATGAGCACCACTGACGTGAACTAACAAGCAATAGGAGATTGTGGAGTGCTGTTGTGTGAGTGGTGAGCAAATCGTTGTTGTATTTTTAATGTTATACAACAAAAAGAAGATCAACGTTAATCTCTTGATCATTTTTACACCTTCTTCCCTGATATTACAGCTGAAGAGGAAATCTAGTCATCAAATTTTGACCACGAGATGAGTCCTAGTCAGAATAGTTGCTTTATCTGAAAGCAGTGGCTTCCAGGAAGATGGCAGCGTAAAAATGTGATGCTGTTTATTTGATTTCAACACTTTGTGCCCACCTTGCACACTGAAGCTTACGGAAAAATCATATTTTGAGTATTGTCATTCAAATCAAGCCACCTCACACCTAGATATCAGAGTGATGCACACCCTCCGCCTGTCGACACATCCAGTAATATCTCGCTTTCCAGAAATCCGAGGGTTCCCTGCTGCGTTAGACTCATCATCACTTATTATCACTCTCTCAATAGAAACTGTTGCTATGGAAGCTGGTGACTCAGAGCTCATAGGAATATTAGGGAATGATATTCTAGCAGCTGACAGTGCTATACCTAAGTATAGAATGCAGCATGGCAAGATCAAGCTTAGACAAATTATGCAAAAAGCAGGAATGTTCAGTATTTAAAGTATTTGAAACTATTCAGTTTAGGAGAGAACTTGAGGAGGGAGGTCACGTGTTTAAGAAAAAAAGATGTTGAGATCATAATTCAAGCTGTATTGTGCTAGCATTGTCATTGACTAAACATTTACAGGCAAAAATAAGTTCCCTTTTGTATGTTAAAACATGAATTTCAGTGTCCTTCAACATAGCTAAAGCCTATTCAACATAAAAGCTTTAAAGGAATGTGAAATAAAGCCTAAGGTCTCATGGGGATGCTTTTGTTACATCTGAGTGTGCTAAATTACCACAGTGACCCCTAGTGTTTTGTTTTAAAGCTTCATCGGTTGGAACAAGGTCAAAAAGATTCTCTGAAGAGAGCTAATTTTTCTTTCTCTAATTCACAGATGCTCCAAGGCAGAAGAGCAGATAGAAAGTTGTGACCTCCCATTTCGCCTTCACGTCTAACAGAACTGTGCGCGCTCGGCTCGGATGCAGGAGTAAGAGATAACGTCAAGGGAGCGGTGCAGTATCCAGCCATGCTGTTCATATGGGTCAGCTGACACAGACAAGCAGGCTCATGTCGGTAGGGTCAAGAAGTCAACACAATCTGGCTCAGCTGCGGATACACATAAAGGTATATCAAAGCCACCTCGAATCAAAGAGATATTGACAAACTAAACTAGTGTGGAGGCAATGTGAATCTCAAAATGTGCTAAGGAAGAGACTCTGGACTGTGTGGAGCTTTGCTGAACGGGCTCCTCAGTCTCCAGCATTGATGGACATCATTTGCACATCATGAACTAACCTCGCAACTTTTTGAAGGATACGTTTTGTTTGTTTTTTTACTTTAATAAAGAGACAGCACCATGGTTCTGCCGCCACCTGACAAGAGACATGTGTGTTTAACCACTATTGTGATCATGACCAGCATGGCCTTCATGGATGCCTACCTTGTGGAGCAAAACCAGGGCCCACGTAAAATCGGCGTCTGCATTATTGTCTTGGTTGGAGATATTTGCTTTCTTATAGTCTTGAGATATGTGGCGGTGTGGGTGGGAGCTGAGGTAAGAACTGCGAAGCGAGGTTACGCCATGATCCTCTGGTTCCTCTACATCTTTGTTCTGGAGATCAAACTCTACTTTGTTTTCCAGAACTACAAGGCTGACCGTAAAAGTTTGGAGACTGTAGCTCGGAAAGCATTGACTTTGCTGCTGTCAGTTTGTGTACCTGGACTCTACCTGGTCCTGGTCGCACTTGACAGCATGGAGTATGTAAGAACCTTTCGGAAGAAGGAGGACATGAGAGGTCGCCTCTTCTGGGTGGCACTTGACCTTCTGGACGTCCTGGACATTCAGGCTAATCTTTGGGAGCCACAGCGGACAGGTCTGCCCATCTGGGCTGAAGGTCTGATGTTCTTCTACTGCTACATCCTGTTGTTGATCCTGCCTTGTGTTTCTCTGAGCGAGATCAGTGTGCAGGGTGAGCACGTGTCGCCTCAGAAGATGATGCTGTATCCAGTCCTCAGCTTGGTGACCATCAATATCGTCACCATACTCATTCGAGGGGTCAACATGGTCCTGTTTCAGGACAGCCGGGTCTCGACCATCTTCATAGGAAAGAACGTAGTTGCTATTGCCACTAAGGCCTGTACCTTCCTGGAGTATCGAAGACAAGTTAAGGAGTTTCCCCCACAAGATCCTGCAGGGATTGCAATGGAGATACAGCAGAACTCTGTGCCACACAATCAAACTCTACCAAACGCCACAACCACTCTCCCAGAAGAGCCCTCACCAGCCCGTGAGGTCATTGACACGTGACCAGAGCTGACCAAATTGTCAGGACTTTGTAGAACCAAACATTCGTGAGTTCAGACCAGGACAAGATGAAGTAGACTTATTTTGGTTCCTTTGCTACTGAGCAAGGAGTTCAGCCCTGAGATTGCTTCTTTGAAGGATGTTTTTAAAGCCCTGCTCATCTAGGCTGAGGCCATTGATGCTCAGATGCACAAATGGCAGCTCACAAGATCTTACTTTTAACCGGATTTTGTAATTTCAGGCTGTTTTGTGATGTTAGATATGGGGTGTTTTTAAAGAGATTTGTGTGATCGTGACTCACCTTGCTCCCTCACATGGAATCTGCTCAGATTTCTCCAGAATCTGAATGCTCTTCATTTTCAAGGTTCTTCAAAGCTCCTTGTGTGTTATTTCATAACATATTTTGGCTAGTTTAAATATGCTTTTAGATATCGTTGAGAGGCCAGAACTCTCATCTCACAATGATTAAACACATTTTACACAATTCTGCAGATCTTCCCCCATAAAATCAGTGCTTAAATGTGAGGAAAAATTCACACCGGGGTATGCAGATGAGCAAAGAAAAATCAAGAATCCTAAGTTCAGTATTACGTCCACTCCTCCTACAGATTTGAGGCAAGAAGTGAACTTCAAGTGAACTTCAAAATGTGTTTTGAAGATTTTTGTGATTTTAAGATGAAATTGGTATTTTACGTGTTACGACGTGAGCATGTTTTAAAGCAAAAATCTCACAGGATTTATTTCCCAGGAATAACTCTCACAGGAATTTTTTTTAAATTGGGAACAGAAAACTTTTTAATTAGCCATATTTTTGTTTCAAGTTTTGTATGTGTGTGTGTGTATGTTGAAAAGAGGACAAAAGAGAGTTCATTGAGAACAGATTATACTGGATAATAATACAAGAATTAATATACAATACAGTCATGTTTTAAAAGAGACTAAATGTATTATTATTATTATTATTATTATTATTATTATTATTATTATTATTATTATTATTATTATTATTATT
>CAIGQQ010038941.1:2521281-2536924 GCA_903798035.1 Danio albolineatus | reverse complement strand
AAATTATTATTACTATTTATATTACATTGTCAAGTATTGATATTCTATGCTGTTAAAAAATGTACACACTCTACACAAATGTTTATGTTTTAAATATACTGTACATGCACTCTTGTGCATCCTTGTGGACATTTTTGGATGTTTTTGTGATTATTTTGACTTTGTAATTATGGACAAAATGCAAATATTTAGTTTTTTTAGCTAAATTAAAATATCTCACCCGTAACCCTAACCCTAACCCCTTACACACAGGACGTTCAGACAAAAAAACTATCCCCATTTAAACAACCCAGACTCATTGTGAAAACGTAGTCCCACGAACGTTTCTGGAGACCGCACATTACGTGGTCAGAGGTACATATGGCTGCGTTTAATTTTTTTAAACAAATGCTACGGGGCAGTGTGATGCCATTTCTTTTTGCACTTACCAGCCGACAGCTCGTCTCGTGTGGACGACTTTCCCGCTGCAACCAGTTTGTTCCGTTAGCTCGCCGTGTTCATCAGCGGACTCGAGATGCAGAGAGGAGTTGACCATGATGACGGGGTTCGAGTCTGGTGAGGAGTGCTTTCAGAAAGCAGGTAAGACAAAAACAGAATCCAAATAATGAAATAAAGCAGTAAATTACAGGGTGAGAATGTGGTAAAGTCTGAAAATGTGGTAAAAATTAGACAGGGGCTTATATTTTATTCTGGATTGCTTTTTTGAAAATTGCTGGTTGGGTTTAGGGAAGTGTGTGGGTGAGTGAATCAATAAAATTTTGGTTGGGTTTAGGGAAGGGGGAGGGTGGGTCAGTCGATTGGATGGCCAGTCAGTCAGTCATTCAGTCAGCCGACAGCAGCCTCTGGTGGGTTTACGTGAGAACAGCAGGCGCGGATGGCACTCGCGAGTGACATTTGAGATCTCAAAATGCATCCGCAGCGGCCTCTTGTGGATTTGCGAAAACAAAAAGTGCAAAAAACGTACCTCACGGGACGTATTCTGCGGCCTCCAGAAACGTACTTAGGACTACGTTCTCATTTAAATGTTTCATTCTAGTGTCATTCAAGCATAACTCATACATTCTTTGTTAAAAAAAAAAAAAAAACTTTTAACAACTTTAAAAATATGTATTTGTAGCACTAATAAATACTATTTATTGTTTCTGATTTCTGGAATACATATATGGGGGAAAGATATATACTGTATATATAAACGCAACTTGTTAACTAATACATTAATAGTATTTAATAAAGGAAACTGTTCAAGCTCCTAATACAAACACAGACTTTACTGACTTTATCCAACATTGAGGACACAAACGCTCTCGTGGTTTTCATACAATGACACTGTAAACGGGGAGGATTTCAAATTCCAGGGCTGCATTAATGAAACTGTCACATCTGCAAGGGAAGAGCGGCTTGACACATTGCATCACACACCTCTGCACTCATCTCATGTGTATTACAGTGAGCATCAACGTCTCATTTTACACCGCCGCATTCCTCTATCATTGATATGCAATAAACATAGCGGAGCTCATCTGCCTCCAGAGAGGCTGCGCTACCCAGAATCCCAATGTTTGGTAAACGCACAAATATCCTTCCCACACGTGTCAGTCTGGAGCGAAGGCTTTGGTGCTCTCTCAAATCTGACAGGTAAAACACCCACTTCTGTTTCGTTCTTCCGCAAACAAGATATATGCTATTATTAAATCTTATCCTAATGTGAGTTTCTTTATAAAAAAAGAAGAAGAAGAAGAAAACAGTCCGTGGGCAGTATTTGTTCTGAATCGCTTACATCATTAGGGTAGCAACTTGACAATTTACTGTAGTTGTAAATGCTCTTAAATTCACTCTTATAAACCAGTTTCATTTGCACAAAGTAATTTGATTTTACATTGTAAAACATTTGAAAACAAATCTGTTACTGCACATACAGCAAGTCTTCTATTAAGGAGCCTAGTTTTGATTTGCATCCTCACACTACACAGTGTTTCTTGATGGCAACAATTGTGTTTTCTTTTATCATTTGAAGAAATGTCTTGGATGGAAATGAAGACCTTGGTTTCAAGAGTTCACCCTTAGATATGCTTAGTGTTTATAGCAGGTTTGGCATGCTGTCCCGGGAGAGAACCCTGAGCTCAGATATACTTGAGCCCAAGGCTCCCATCCGGTCAATAAGCATATAAGGGGATCCGAGATCAGGTAGGTCTTGAGAGCTCCCCCTTAGAAAAGAGAGGAAAAGGAGGAGATGGGGTGGAAGGGGGGATTCTTCCAAAACGAAGATAGAGCAGTAGGGAGAAAACGATCCATTTATAATCAGCTTGGATCACTGATTGGATTATTACTGATTACAGATGAGCAGACAGTCGTGCTTAATCATATCACATGCTCCTCTCAAAATTAGTTTATGAAACTTCACTTAAATGGTGTAGTATGTATGCCACACCTACATGTTATGCTGTAAACAAACAAAGATGAAGTTCTTCAGCACGCTGAGTACATATATATACAGTAATAAATAAGACACTGATGGATTTAAAAATATCTGAAACGTGAACAGTACCTGCTAATGTTGTCAGATACAGCATTACCAGGATTTGTTGTGATGCTAATTTTAGTGCAAACAAACTTAGCAACATGTAAACTTCTTCTGGTCACATGTTATGCTGTAAAGAATGCAGGGTTCCATGCAATTCATTCATGTGGTCCCAACTTAAATAGATAAACGTAACAAATTTAAGTTGACTGAACATAAAAAGATTAAGTTTCCCAATAAAATCTCCAGAATTATGTTCAGCTTATTTTAAATAAGTAGTTTAAACAAGCAGCAAAAATATTTGTTTGTGTGTACGATAGTCACAAATTGGTACTGAAATTTTAAAAACGTCTTATGTTATCTCATAAACAGACCAGGTAGACCTGTGCATCTTTAAAACACTCTGGTGTCCCTGTATCTGTGGTTATACTCCTTCCTGGCCAATCACAGTCATTTCATTTGAGCACATGAACACAATGGAAAATCAGCTGTGTTTAAGAACGCGCTCAACAGCAGGATATTCATTCATTCATTTTCTTTTCGGCTTAGTCCCTTTATTAATCCGGGGTCGCCACAGCGGAATGAACCGCCAACTTATCCAGCATTTGTTTGACGCAGCGGATGCCCTTCCAGCCACAACCCATCTCTGGGAAACACATCCATACATTCTCATTCACACACATACACTATGGACAATTTAGCTTACCCAATTCACCTGTACCGCATGTCTTTGGACTGTGGGGGAAACCGGAGCACCCGGAGGAAACCCACGCAACCACGGGGAGAACATGCAAACTCCACACAGAAATGCCAACTGACCCAGCCGGGGATCGAACCAGCGACCTTCTTGCTGTGAGGCGAACGTGCTACCCACTAGGCCACCGTGGCGCCCTACAGCAGGATATGGATGTATTTAAAACTTCAGTACCGATGGGTACGGAATTCCAGTATCATGACAACACTAGAGTACGATGACATAATAGTTTCCAAAAAGTGGTGTTTTGTCTATCCAAACATCTATGCAAGAGGCGATGTTTTGAGTTTTTTCAGCTCTTATGGAACATATGCAAAAAGTTCAGTTTCAAGGCACCAACAATGCCGATGTTGTGCAGAAAAAAGGACGAAATTATATTAGCGTTTTGTGGATTGACTTAAATCCATTGTCATGTGGAAAGTGTCTTCTTCTCACGAAATCTCATATTATTATCATTGGAAAATGAATCTCCTACATCATACCTATACTTTGTTGTTTATGACAAGACAAATCATCAGAGCACAGAATTTAATCACTGGACAAAGCTAAGGCATTCATCGGACACTACATTCCTAAGCTCAAAAGCAAAGATTGGTAATTATTATCAGCACTAAAATAAATCTGCTGAAAAGCGTGGAAGTGCATTCCATAACACATTTCACAATTATTGCTTCATTTTGCTTAATTTGACAATCATAATAATTTGCCCTATTTGATCTCTTACCCAGATGGACGTAATGCTAAGTTAAAACATGCTCAGGTTGTGCTTGTGATGAAGGTTCAGTTTGAGCAACTAGTTCTTCAAATGTTTTATCATTAGACGTGGGCTTAAACTGATATGGTAAAATCTATCATTATATATCAATACTTCATTTCTGTCCTAAAGTTTGTATAACTGAGGAAACCTCCAGAGCTGAAATACAAATATGGTAATGGCGATTTCATTCATTCACTTTCTTGTCAGCTTGGTCCCTTTATTAATCCGGGGTCGCCACAGCAGAATGAACCGCCAACTTATCCAGCATATTTTTGCGCAGCGAATGCCCTTCCAGCCGCAACCCATCTCTGGGAAACATACACACACACACACACACTCATACACTATATGGACAATTTAGCCTACCCAATAAACCTATACCACATGTCTTTGGACTTGTGGGGGAAACCTGAGCACCCGGAGGAAACCCACGCAACCACAGGGAGAACATGCAAACTCAACACAGAAATGCCAACTTACCTAGCCGGGGCTCGAACCAGCGACCTTCTTGCTGTGAGGCGAACGTGCTAACCACTACGCCACCATGGCACCCGTAATGGCGATTTGGTTTCTGACATTCTCTGTAAGTGATGGACCAATCAGAGCAGACTAAACTAACTGAGTAATCAGAGTGGAATAGACACACAGAAAGAAGAAGATCCTTCATTTGAGAAATGAACTGATGTAAAATGTGTCCTATGAGGAAATTAAAGTGTTTTTGACTTCAGATGGATGCAAACCTAGATCTCCAAAACGTTGCATAATATCACTGCTTTACTCTTTCCAATTGTGAACACACATCATAAATAATGTAAAAGTATTTATTACCAGTATACATTTTAATACAACAAACACCAGTCTTTGGTTTGACAAGTGTTGTGCACACTAAAGCAGTCCCATAATACAAATGCATTCATGCTGCTTAAAATAATGTGCCAAAAAAGCAGAGCTTATGCCTAAACTATAATGTATATTATGTGAAATATAAAAACAAACCGAACATGAAGAAAATATAACACAGAGAGCGTATCTGCATTGGCAAATGACTGAGTACATATAATATGAGAGCAATGCAGGTACACAGCCGTTTCAAGGTCTGTGAAGACACATTGCTTTAAAAAAAAATGTACAAATGAAGAAATAAGCACCAAAAAAAAAACAGGGTATGAGTCACAATCTGCCGAGCCCTGAGATGTGAAAAGATTTGCATTGTTGGAGATTTAAAGTTTCGTTTGTAAATCACGGAACTTTCAAGGACTGCACAACACAGATCTGCTGAAGTCAAGGCTGAGTAAGGTGAAGGATGTTTCTGCCTCGTATATGCACAGATTTTCTTGACTTTCAAAAAAAATATATACTTTTTTATAAGGCAGGCTGTTCATGCGAGGCTTACCGTGCTCCTGTAGGAGAAAAAACATTAGATCCTTTTTCATATTCCAGTCCTGGTTCTTTTCAGTGAATGCCAGTCCCCTGAAAGCCAGTTTCCCTTTTTGTAATTTCCCTGGGCAAATAGCACATTCTGCTGTGTGGTTAGGCATTGTAATGTCAGCTTACGCTCTTTTGTATCACATACATTCTTTCATATATTAAAGTTGTCCAATCAAGCAGCTTGCTAAAGATCCACCTGTCACCAGCATACATGTACAAATGCATTATTTCATATCAAACTCTCTTGCGGTGCTGGTGTCGATGCAGTCTCGCCCACAGACTCTTGTTCTGGCCAGCGACCATGGCGGTAGACAAAATAATACTCCTTGCGAGGCTCGCCGTGGTGCAAAGTGGATTTGATTGCGAGAGGAAACTCCTCAGGAGCCAAATGCTTGTAATGGCCCTCCACCAGCACACTTAGGCAATAGGACTCAGGATCCAAGACCTCAAACTTCTCAGCACACTGACTGCACAGGTCCTTGGCGGTAGTGTTGGGACGCACTCCCAGGGTCTTGGTGTTGGAGCAAGCCTCCAGGAAGGACACGTTGATGAAGTCCTGACAGGAAGGGCAAATAAACAGAATAGTTTTCAGTAAAGACATTATTTTTAATGTTGACTGACCAGTAATTTTCATTTGCCTCTATGGTTGTCAAATTATGTTCAGAAAGTCAGGAATATTGATGTGTATCACAACTGTTTCTCTAATGATTAGCATCACTTAGCATTATGCCAGGCCTCACAACACAGTATTTTGGATTGTTATGATAGTCACTGTGTTTATATTATGCAATATTCATTCATTCATTCATTCATTTTCTTTTCGGCTTAGTCCCTTTATTAATCCGGGGTCGCCACAGCGGAATGAACCGCCAACTTATCCAGCATTTGTTTTACGCAGCGGATGCCCTTCCAGCCACAACCCATCTCTGGGAAACACATCCATACATTGTCATTCACACACATACACTATATGGACAATTTAGCTTACCCAATTCACCTGTACCGCATGTCTTTGGACTGTGGGGGAAACCGGAGCACCCGGAGGAAACCCACGCAACCACGGGGAGAACATGCAAACTCCACACAGAAATGCCAACTGGCCCAGCCGGGGATCGAACCGGCGACCTTCTTGCTGTGAGGCGAACGTGCTCACCACTAGGCCACCGTGGCGCTATTATGCAATATTGTTGTCTAAATTAATTATGACATGGACAAGAATGATCAGACTGCTCATAGATTAATTGAATTTGCTTTGGAATAGCCAACGCTATCTCACGGCAGTTCGTAACGTTTTGATTTAATGGCTAATTCGTATGAATTCGTGCGATCTCATTCATACAGTTAAGTATGACTTGCTGATTCCCCAGTGCCGATTGGGTTTAGGGGTGGGGTTTTGTTCCAGACCTCTTTTTAAAAATATTACATTCATACCAATTAGCCACTAAACTGACAAAATATAAAATAGTTACGTTTCCTCATGAAATAAGCTGGAATAACTGATTTGTTACTGTACTGTAAATCCTTTGTAATATGGAACTATTTAGTTGTATTAATTGTTATAATTATGCTTACGTTTCATTTACTTAATTTTAAGGCAACAGACTTACTCATCTTTTAAAGTAAAGTCAACTAATCGTTTTCAAAAGCAATTGGTTTAAACACTTTTTTTAGGCAAAGTGAACTAACCACTTTTTTACAGCATAGACCAAATACGGATCAGTTTCCAGTTGGATATGCATAAAAATCAGACATGACCTGACAGTGTAAACTCTGTAGTACCTGGACAGATGTGCGAGACGCTCTGGCTTTGTTCAGGGTACGACGACGCTCCCAGCGATGGATGGAGTCCTGGATCTCCAAACTTAGCTGTCTGGTAACAGCTTGTTTATCGAAATTTTTGATGTGCTCCAGAGCTCCATACGTGGTAGTGAGATAGTAAGAACCTAGAAAAATGCAGAAATGTGGTAATTATGTAGTACTATCTTTGGCATGCTAGCTGACGTGCAGACTAAAGCTAATCATAAACATATTACTTGTGTTTTCAACTGTGGCACCATCCTGTACGAGGAGATTAATCTTTGTGAAACTTAGAATTTGAATATTTATTTATTTATCACTTTTAGGGATGCAGTGTAAAGTAAACTTTGTAATGGTATCTAGATTCAGCCTTGATGATGCAAGCTGAGATTGCATATCTCAGAGATGCAATGTCAGACACAGTGCAATCAATGGAGCTAGCGATGTCACTGTGAAGGATAGGGTTAGGGGTGGGGTTGAGTGTGGGCATTAAAAAGTATTGCATGCAGCTCAGATTGCAATGGCACCAGGTCTGCATCGAGACCCCTCTCAAACTTTCACAGATACCGATAACCGATATCTATTTATGTCTGAAAGTCTGTAACCGATATGTATATGCAGCTATTTTTTAAGCATGTGCAACAATGTACACCAGAAAACTGACATATTCATTTCCAAAGTTTTCCTTTTCCACAACAATGTGTTTTTTCTTAAGAATAAAATGACATGTCATGTGGAAGGTACCAATCAAAACCCTCATGTAACACACATCTGAAGTGAATTAACCAGCAGATATAACTCATAATACGTTGCTTGATTATTGGACCAATAAAATTCAAATACAGTATGTGGCTGCTAATTTATTGTGCCTTACTGTCAAATCTAAGACCCAAAGTTCTGATCTTACATTCTGGAAATCTGTCATGAAGTTATTATTATGAAAAGCATTAAAGAGGATCTATTATACCCCTTTTTACAAGACATGAAATAGTATCTGATGTAGGGTTGGGCGATGTCGTTATATCGGTTTAACTGCCTGACCCGCATGGTCCATAACCAAATCATAAATAAATAAAGATAGGTTCCACCCAAATTACCACCTGTCAATCACTTTTTTTGCGGGACTCTGTGTGATCTGTGTCTTATAATGGCGTCGACCAACTAACAGGAACCAACCAACAGTATCTGAGGTTTTCACTAATCTTACTAAGTACAAGTGTGTAAGCGAAAGATTGAGGCAGTGTACTGACACTTTGACATGTTACCTGATTGGTTCAAAAGACCGAAGATAGTGTCATTAGATAGTGACAAGAATAATTAAATATCACGTTTAACAACTATAGAGAGAGTTGATCCAGCAGAACATCCTTGATAAACTGTCCGACGTGCACTGCTCTCTGGGGTTTTGTGTTGTGTCTGTTTTGGGGTTCTCAGACGTGTACATACACTCTTAAAAAAAAAGGTTCCTTGAGGTTCTATATAGAACCCTAGGGTTCTATACTTGGCCAGTAGAACCTTTTACCCAAAAAATGGTTCTATTTAGAACCCTTTGAGTGCAAAGAACCTTTTTGATTAAAATGGTTCTATAATGTGGGATTTATAACATAATTATATAGTAAAGATTATAAATAATAATAAGCTATAACACAGAGAGACAAAGCTTTTTGAGTCAAAACCTAATAAAATGACTGCTATGGTCAAAAACCTAATCAATGTATGATGGGATTTTTGTTTCACGCAGGTTTGTACATTACCATATAACTAATATTTATATATGCTTAATATTTAACATTTTTGACGAATTATTTTGTGAAATTAATTAAATAACCAGTTTGTTCAGACTGTACAGTGTGTTGTTATGGTTTAATAAATTGTTTTAAAGTAATAATCATGAAAAAGCCCTCTGGTGACGTCATTCATTGGTGGACTGCTGGTGACGAGCCTGGAGAGTGACGGTTAATTTTTGAAAAGGAGAACTCCGCTTTTGCAGCTCCATCATTCAGGTACGTTATTACTCTTTTAAAACTATAATAATGAAATATTTTGTATTACGGGGTAATGTTTCTCTTCCCTTGTGTTATATGGTGACAGACTGAATAAGGGGTAACGTTAATATGGATTAATACTGTGCTTGTAAGTTTCTGATGGTCTCTGTCAACAGCCTTCGCTTCAGAAATCTGTGTCAAGCTGACTTTGCTCTGCTTTTTGTTCGAAATAAGTTACAGTTTCGCTTTATTTGTTTGTCAGTATTAATTAAAATATCAATAACAATAAAACAGGTGCGTTATTCGATGGCGGGCATTGAGAGGCAGCGTGAAGCGCGTGCACGCTCTTTTAATGGTAACTTCTTATGAGCCGATTTCCGCTTTCGTGCAGTTTTTATCTCCAACCTTGAACAAACAAGTACTCCCAGCTTGTTCGTGTGTGAGTTTAGCCGAGTTTAACTCGGGCTAAACTCTGTAAAGTAGTGTACACGCCGGCTAGTCTGCATTAAAACCGCAAGGGAGCATGTCGCGCTCGTGCCCCGCCCGAGTCTATGCACGCGCCCGCCCGCCCGAGTCTATGCACGCGCTATTGTGATGATTGCTAAGTGTATTATTGAAACCTTTTAAAGCCAAAACATATTTTAATAATCCATAGATAATAGATCAGGTGTTATTTATGAAGGACATACAAACATGCAGGCTAAATGTATTGTGAAATGTTGAACCTTGTTAAATATAGGCTACATATATGTATATATTGTGCTAAATAAGTTTAAAATTCATATTTTAATGTATATCTTTCTTTTCTTCAAACAGCCTGGAAACTGAACTGCATCGTAAATCTTGTGCTCGGTATGTATTATTGCTTTTAATTCTAAACAAACTGTATTAAGTATTATGAAATGAATATTATAAAAGACTTTAACATTGTATTGTAACCTGGGCTGCAGGACACAAATAGCTTTGAAGAGGAAGGATCCCAGCTTAAAGAAGGACATGCGTTACATCCATAATTGTGACACAATTATCATCAACAAGGACACCTGGTAAATATTGTATTTTATAACATGCATATGTCAGACTTGGTTGTTGTGTACTGATATAATATATTTATCACAAAAATGTTCCATTACTTATTGCTGCTGTTTGTACAGTGAGAATATTAAGGTCATTGCTTATTAAAAAGTCCTGCAAAGAAAATATGTTTTAAAAGAAAGTGTAAATTTGCCTACAGGATACCTTGTTGGAATGTCTGCAAAACAAATTTAAAAATGAAAGGATTTCAGTGGTGAGCTCATCAATCATCTTGCAAAATGAAACAAATTAATGGGATGAAAAGGAAGTGAACTGTACTCTGAGGAACTTAACACAAGGCAAGTTCAGTTCAATACATTTTATGCCAAAGGTAGATTAATTCTGTATTATAAATTCATATTTACACACTCTAAAATGCTGTCTTCCTACCTCAGATTGTGATGGACCTGGAATGCGACACCAGATACTCATAAGTCAAGAACCGAATGAAACACCCTTTTCCAGAGTACAGATTATGGAGAGGTTTGCAGAACTAATGGAGCAGTTTCTTCTTCTTGGAGTGCCACAGCTTGTGAGTAAACACTGTTACATTGTGTGCCAAAAGTTTTGCGTCCATGATGACTTTAAGAAACTTGTATTGCTGAAAATATGTCATTTGGAAACTTACACATGAAGTAAACAAAATGTTTTTTTGCATTTAGGATGCTGCATAGAAAACTTGGTGAAGAACACAGAAACATCTTTAAAAGAAATGGCCCAAAAAGGGACGGAAAGAAGGTAGTGCTTCATGACAGTCTCATTGGACCAGCAGAGGAAACCGCAGAAGGTAACTACACACTATACTACATACTATTTGCCCCAAACACACACACACACACTCACACACACTTTAATTGTATTGATTATAACTGTAATTCTATTTGATGACATGTTAATTGGTTAAAAGTACTCAACATTAAAATATTGTTTTACAGAAATCCAAAGGTCCTACACCATCCAGGATTCAGCAGCTCTCCTGATTCCACCAAGGCTTGAAGTGTCAGTATTACAATGGACAACACTCACTCGCTATCCTTCAACTTCCTCATTTATCAGAGGCACCACAGAGGAGTGAATCACCAACTAATCTGCCCTTTCCAGCCACAACCCAGCACTTGGAAACCCATATACTCTCTCATACAGTAGATCTACACACATTCACTCACTATGGCCAATTCACCTATACCGTACACATGCTTTTGGACTGTGGGGTCAACCGGAGCACCCAGAGGAAACCCACATGAACACTGGGAGAACTTGCAAACTCCACACAGAAATGACAACTGGCCCAGTCGGGACTCGAACCAGTGACCTGCTTGCTGTGAGGTGACAGTTCTAACCAGTGAGCCACTGTGCCACCCATGGACAAAACTATTTACCTTATAAGAGAGGCTGACAGACATGGACATGCTACAGGTTGTGGAATGGCTGTTTGCAGTGTTTTGTCTAATCATTTTGCAATGTTTTAGTGATGTTTCTTATTAAATTATGTATAAAAATGGATGTTGTGATGACCAATACATGCAGGTACCATCCACTTTTTGAAATTGTAGTGTTATTTAATAGATGTTTTGATTGTTTGTGTATTGTTTCCATCTGCATTGTGATATATTTCTCTTCCGTTTAGAGATGTGTGAAAGTTAAGCTCTGTATTTGTTCAAACAGTAAAAAAGCTTATAAAAGTGAAGTCAGGTGTTAAGGTAGTTAAGGTAGATCTGCTGTCCAATGCAAAGTATGCAGAGGTGCAATTTTAATGCAGAGGTGCCGTTTGTTCTAAATAGAACCATCTAACTTGAATTCAAAGAACCATTTGGGGTTCTATTTAATGAACCCTTAAAATGGTTCTATATAGAACCTTTTTGGGGTTCCATATATGAAGCGCTTCATAGAACCGTTTTTGGTTCTATATTGAACCGTTTGTTTTAAGAGTGTATGCTGCAGCGCATGACAGAGAGAGAGAGAGAGAGAGAGAGAGAGAGTGGTCACATGATGTGCGTTTTTCAGTGGTACAGTGTGGATGGAGGGCTGTTCAGAGATGAAACGCTAGTGTGGATGTGGATCGTTTTGGTTCTAAAGTGGCATTTTAAAGGGCACCTTTGATGAAAAATCAACTTTTTAAGCTGTTTGGACAGTCATATGTGTAGTTATAGTGTATAGACGGTCATTTTGGGGTGATATAAACACACCCAGTCCTTTTTTTTCAATTTAACAGCATAAAAACGGTGGACCAATTGGAGCGGTTTTGAGATCGACCGCAAATTGACGTAGGAGTGCGGTCCCCCCGCCCACCGAATTGATTGACAGCTGCGTATTAACATGTCTCCGTAGTAACGTGTATAATCATATCAACAAGACAGGACGTGCGCAAAACAACCGGGAATAAAAGGTCTGTTCAGTTCGGGAAGGTCATTAATCATCATCGAATGTGATCTAGAGTGAGTTTCACAAGTTTAACACGTGTTTAAAACAGTGCATGTTTGTAATGAATTACAGGGATTCACTTCAGCTTTACTTCATCACCACAGCCGCGTGTCAGCAAAAAAGACGCTTCAATCTCGGTTTGTTGACATTAAATCAGGTTTAGTTAGTACATTAACATACAGATATCCATACAGCAGTGGAGATTAAACCCGTATCCTTTCACATTTGCTTGCAAATCAGTGCGAAGCTCAACGCGCGCTGTGTGTGTGTGTGTGTGTGTGTGTGTGTGTGTGTGTGCGCGCGCGCGCGAACGAACTCTGTTACTGCATTGAGTGTGTCTCATCGTTGCAACTCCTTAACAAACACATTAAACAGTCTTTGGTAAAGTTCTTACTGTTGTATTTCTCAAACGTAGTGAGATCTGCTTCTTTCAGATCTGTTCCTGTTGTGTGTCTGTGTGTCTGACGCAGCCGAGGGCGGAGATTGAGGCACGCTGACAGGAACGGTGGGCGGGGAGGACAATTCTTAAAGGGCTAGCGCCAAAAACCGCAAAAATTTGTTTAGGGCTATAATTGAAGGACTTTAAACAGCTATAATTAATAATCTGATGGGTATTTTGAGCTGAAACTTTACAGACAAATTCTGCTGACACAAAAGACTTATATTAAATATAAAAAAAGGGGTCATGTATGTGCCCTTTAAAGCTTAGACCTATTAGTGTTAATGGGGCTTAAGTATGTATTTTTTACACATACTTTTGGGAGTTGCTGCTGCAAAGGGGGCGGGGCAAAGGATCATGATGCCGGCTCAGCATCGTAATGTCTATCGGCCATTGGCAATGGACGATGGCATCGTCTATCGACCCAACCCTAATCTGATGTCTAGAGTGTGTGTGAAGTTTAGACTCAAAATACACCACAAATAATGTTCTGCAAATAAACTCTTTGAAACTGCCCCTTTTAGGCTTTGATCCTAATCGAGCCATTTTGGTGACTGTCACTTTAATTTCAAAAGAGTTTGTGCTCCCAACCCTCTTTTCAAAAGGGGGCGGAGCTACAAAGGCATATGTGTCAGCGTAGTGGCATATTCAAAAACAAAACTAACGTCCTATGCTAATGAGTGAGAGATCGTAACCAATTGGCGGGGCTTTACCACTTTTGATGACTTGCGCAAAGGGAGAATGTCAAAGTGCTTCTATATTTTTTATTAAGTGTGATTATAAAAATAAAACGTATACATTTTTACCATTAGAAGCTGGTTATATTCACAGACTGTTGCCACACAACTGATTTTAAACCACTAATGCCGGCTTCAGACTGCATGATTTTAGCCCCGATTTTGACTCGCCGACAGGTTTTGAGAAATCGCTGACAAATGCCTGAAATCACAGGCAAATCGGTGCTCGTTCAAGCGAGTGACAATCACACAGTATGAACTATCAAAGACGCGATCTGAGAGAATCGCCGGTGAGTCGCTGATGCCCGGGAGATATTTTGCGTGCTGAATATCAGGAGTTGTTTGTGATTCAAATCATGCCGTGTGAAATGTGTTTTGACAACATAACATCGGCGATCGCCTACAGATAATGAGAGAGCAGCATTCACTAGTGTGGGTATCTGCAGGCCAGTGGGAGGTTGAGGGAGAAGTTAAAAGCTCTCATTTTCAGTTTATTTGGACCCAAGAAATGGAGGGAAAATTTGTGTAAGTTTGGCATGAGCTCCCGTGTCTGTTTGACGTGTCGTGAGCAATATCACAACCTAACTCGGTCAAAAAACAAAAAATGCTGAGGAAAAATTGCTAATTCCCTTCAAAGCCAGGGAAGCAAATATGTACATTTCTACCCCATTAAAAGCTTCTTTCTCGTTATGTAGTTAATAACAAAAGATATACTTCATGTTTTTGGGTGTGAGACGTAGTTTGAACAAAGTTGTCGGCGATTCTTCCAATTTTGAAGTCATGCAGTGTGAAACTCTGTCGCCGATCCATCTTGCAGTGTAAACAAAGCAGTGACAAAACGCTAGCCCAGATAGTCATGCAGTGTGAAAACATCTGTGACACGACTGCTTTGAAAATCATGCAGTCTGAGCTCGGCATAATAAAAGTGATTTTTGCATAATAGCTCCCTTTTAACAATGAAACATGATTCAAATTGCACCCATGGCCAAAATATTCTTTATTGTTCATTATTTCTAAGCAAGCTGAGTGTTATGCAAAAAAAAAGTGATTATGCAAATTGTGTGAACAAAAATATAATTTTATTTCATTTATTTAGGATGAACTGAATGCTTTTCAGCCAATTTGTCCCTCAATAATTAATCAATTGCATAGTGTATGTTGAATCAGCATCCTTTCTTTGATTTTCATTTACTGTACACCTCAGAATGTGAAAATGACTTTGATTTTCTAACAATTTACTGAAAAAAAACCCCAGACATACAGTAGTTGCATTGTACTTTTAAGCAAGCAATCTGTCCATACTTTATTACAGTATCAATTTACGTCCACTATGGCTTGAATACGTGTGTGGGTGTTTATGTTCATACCCTCTCCGAGCTGCAGCGCCGGATCCATTAGCTCCATCATATACTCCACATCCAGCAGCAGAGCGGTGATGTTACATCGAGCCAAGACGTACATCAGCACGGGCAGGAAGTCATCAGCCCCGTGAGCCCTTCCTGTTACATAACAATCAGGAAATAATCAAAATACATCCATTAATAAAATACCACAACATTCAAACATTCATTTTTACATTAATTATACAACAAGAAACTCAACACACGTTCCTTCACAATATGAGCATTATGAGCAAAATTCACCCGTACAGCTGGTTTGAGAATAAACTCTGCGGTGAGAAACATGGATGGAATTCAGTCTTGAAAATGTCATGGAATTTGGCACATTTTGGA
>CAIGQQ010038941.1:2511087-2521271 GCA_903798035.1 Danio albolineatus | reverse complement strand
TTCAGTCTTAAAAAGAAAAAAGAATTAAAACATAAATAATTTTATAATGTGGGATGTCATGGAATTTAGATGAATCAATCAAAAATATACGCTAATCATATTGTGAGATTTACTGTAGTGTGTGTCATTTTCATGATTTCAAATAAAATTGTACATGCTTTTGATGATTAAAATGATTTTAAAATCATTATATTACTGTAGGTTGTATTTTAGAATGAAATCTGCACTGTGGAAAATGCTGCCACAATATTTGGAGGCAGAGATTGATGCTATCTGCTAGTAACACATTGAACACATTCATTGCAACAGCGCACAGATTCCTGTTCAGTCATTTGTGCTCCCTGTATTTTTTTTTTTATTTGTATGTAGAACAAGAAATATGTGCCAGACAGAAATGCACCCTGGACTGCTTCTGGAGTGCCGCCAATATAATATGATTCAGAAAATGCTGAGAAAGCAAAGCAAGCGTCACAAGACTGACATTATGCTGTATTGCCAAATCATTGTAAGACTTGAGGCTTTTAAGGCTTACGTTTGGACATTCAGAGGTGTGTGCGCAAAAGCAAAACACTAAAAACATATGTGGTAAAACTGATTTGTTTCTGTTTGTCCATGAGTAGACTATGCTATAGCCATAATTTATTAAATATAATCAACAATAAACTAACATCTGGCTCATTTAAATAGTGAAACACGTTGCTAGCAGCTGTGTAAATGAAAGATGAAGCCTATTACATTATTTAAGTTCCTTCATTCTGTACCTGTCACTGTGTGTCTGTGTTTTTGCTCCAGCTTTATCACCGTGCAATGAAGTCGACTGTAAATAAAATAGCTGTCAATTTGCTGGCCAAATCTGAAGGCTCATTCACTCTTGGTTCCCTGATTTTTATTTATTTTTTATTTTTTTGTTGTTTGGGTCTGAACAAAATAAGGTTTGCGTAAGGGTAAGGTAAGCGTGCTTTTAAAAGATGTTGCTAAAAAGCACACAAATTCACATCCGCATAGTAGTTCTTGTCCACATTTTGCAACTTGACGTGATTTTAAATCCCACAGCTGTTTCAAAATTCACATTTGAGCTTTGTACAACTGATGTTGTAAAACAAAACAGGAAAGTCTCAACAATAATATTGCAACGCTATGCGAGTTTCTCTCGCGGCTCCCCCTTGAGGTTGATAAGCGCAATTGCCTATTCCCAGTGTGGTAAAATGTTGCTGTTGTTCACCGTGGCCAGCGGAAGCCATGTACATTTGTTGACTAACACCTGACGGAAACTGTCTACCTATCAGGTAAAATGGCTCCTTTAACAAACACCTCACCATGTTTAACAAATATCATCACAAGGCACCTGTTGGCGTTGGTTCTATATCAAATAATTTGGTTCCAGCGTTTGGTTTTAACCCCACCTACGCTTAAAACTGTGACGTGATTAAAAGTTATATCTAACACTGTACACACTATTTGTGCTTATGCCCATAATCAGTCTAGTTAATACAGTGTGTGGTAAAATGTGTTTCTCACAGTCTAAAAATAATAAATCTATTCGCTCTCTATTTTTAAACCAAGCTGTTTCCAAACCTAGCTCTACTGTATTAACCATTGGAATAATTTTGTATGCAAATATTGGTTACAAATAAGGTGAAAAAAATATCTTTTAAACTAATTCATAAATTCTACTGTTAAACATTTCCTTAGTAAATTTAAAAAGGATATTGATATAAATTGCTCTTTTTTTGTTCTTTGCATTTGGAAACTGTACCCCACATCTTTTGGCACTGTGGTTATGTTAAAAAGCTTTGGTATGATGTTTCTGTTTTTTTTTTTTTTGTTTTTTTTTTAAAGGTACTCTTTAATTGTAATTTGCATTTTGAAAACATAATTTTTGCATATTTTAATTATGATAATTTGAATAATGAAGTTTTTGTTATTATTTTGAATATTGTTTCATATTCATAAGTGTAAATTTTCCAATTAAAAAAAACCTGTTTTACTGTGTTTTATAAGTAAAATGAAAAATTATTTTTGTACTATTCAGCGTATTGCTAATAGAAAGGACATTCAAACTGTCCAATTGTGCTCTAGTTTCAAAATTTTTGATTAATGTAAAGGTCCTGCTTGTATGTAATTGTAAGAATTTTAGTTAATTATTTATGCTCTTGATTTTAGCGTTTGTTTTATTTATTTATTTATTTTTATGCTGTTATTATTATTAATTTCTCTCTGCCTGGCATTGTTTTGTTTACTATATTGACGTGTATGTGTTGTTTAAAGCATAATTAAAAACAAAAACAAAAAAACACTATTTGTGCGACATAGTGCTGCTTTAACAAATTTGTACTTTTTGAAAAGGTACCACCCAGTGACAGCTCGTGTACCTTTATTTCTGAGAGTGTATGATAACCTTGGATAAAAACATCACGGTTTCACGATATTGTTATCACTGCTCTAAAATGTGTGCTTTTAATATGTCTGGGTAAAAAACAAATACAATAAAATATATTGAATACAATATATTTTATTTTCAGGAACATTTAAATTATTTTGGAACAGTAAACATGTCAGGCTAAATAATTCAAATGAATCATTGACATTTGCTGTCTTCATTTGTTTCAAAAAAACATATTTGTGGCATCTTTGGATATATTTTCTGCTGTTGTCCTAAAAAAAATAAAAAAGTTAAAAAATAAAATAAAAATCTTACATATACCATAGGAACGGTATACAGTAGCAGAAAATTTTGGCGGTTTTAAAAACTTGATCTTTTCAAACCTCAGTATATTTCAAAACTGCTATTCCCCCATGCCTAGTATAATTTTCATGATTTCAAGTAATATTGGACATGTTTTTAATGATTAAAATGATTTTAAAACATTAATATAGATAGATAGAGGGATAGATAGATATTTGCTTTCTCTGTTCATCTATCTATCTATATCTGTCAGAGAAAAAAAATAATATTTTAGAATGTGGAAAAAAAATATTAACCAGAAAATAATTTCATGTTCAGAAATTAAAGCATTTTTCAAACAACCTCATAAATTCCCATGGGATGGCTCATCTACATTATTTCATTATCTGTTCATTTTAAAATCATTCAATGAGATATTACAGAGATAATACAAAGGCGTCACAGACTGAATCTTTCAAAGAATGATTCACTGGGAGATCATCTGTTTTGATCTTCATTTCTAAACAGCGGTATGCATCCAAATGAGGCAGCGATGCAATTTAGTTTTTTTCAATTGCATCGCAGTACATTGCAATTTTAATCCAAGCAATTTAGAGTTGACGTAGTGTTCTCCGTGCAAGTAAATTGCCCCATTAGATGTACATTTCATTACTTCAGTATTACATTCCCACTGGAAAGCCCTTTTATTGTTGATCTAAAAATAGAACCTGCAGTCTTATACAGTAAGGTTAATTTAAGATAACAATCCCAACACGGGGAGAGTAATTAAAACCATAGAACCAGATTTTATACAGTGCTATAGCGATACTGCTAAATCATTGAATATAAGTTTAACATAGCAGTTAAAGTTTAATCAATTAATGAAACAACAAATACATCATTAGTAATATCATTGTTGATCAGTCTATGGAAATAGATGTATTTTCAGGGAGTTTGCGAAACCCACGTTTGTTAAATGAAGCATGCCGTGAGCAAAAGAGATTGTTTTATACTTCAGAAGACTTCAGAAAACGTGTCGTCGAGGCTTGTGAGATTTGAAAGTGTTGCAAAGCATTGCTTAAGATTGTGGTTTGGAAGTTGTAACAGAGGAAATGGATCTCATCTGCGACTGTTCTTTGGAGTGGATAATTCTTTGAGTTACACTTGAATAATAGCTCAGGATCTGCAAGCATCGCTCGCCTGGGCTAATCTCAGTGCTCATGAATACCTGTTAAAAAAAGCACTGAAACAAGAACGCTGTGCATCTAAGGATAAAAGGAAATATAGTAGATCAGTGTTTCTCTAGGAGTGTGTTGCAACCCCAAGATGAGTCTGTTCTGAAAGAAAACCTAGTAAATGCTGCTGCGTGCTGATATTGCAATAGGAAACTATATGGTTATTCATTTGCAAAAAATGGTGAAAATGTAAACTATATATATTTGAGACTAACACACAATAGAATCAGCTAATTTACAGACGGGGCTATTTTGAAAAGATGGCATAACAGACGGTTGTGGAACATGCTTTCATTTTAGTACCCATAAACCAGCAAACTATGCGAGGAAACAGAAAATATGAGTAAAATGTAAATGTAATGATTATGATACTACTTATACATTTAAACTGCCAATTGGGTCAAATCAAAAACAAGATTATTTTGCTTTCCCCACTGACAGATTATTTAGCTTGTTGTAAGGAAAAACTCACTTAATTTTTAAAATCTTATTTTCAAAAACATTATTAAGACATATATAGACAAGACAATATTTTTTGCTTGTCTGGAAAATGCTTCTTGATTTAAGAGTTTTGAGATATTTGGACTAGAAACAAGACAAAAACAAAGTAAGAAAAGCATTTTTTTCACTATATTCGTTTACGTGCTTATACTTATTAATTTATTGGGCCATGGCACTTAATATCTACTGTAGCATGTTCTGGACAGCATGTACAAAATCTACCAACTAAAAAAGTATCATTCCAAATCTTGGTTGCACTTTATTTTTTTTGTATGTGCACTTATTATGGATACACTGGAGCCATTCCATGCAAATGTCAACCTTGCCATGAAAAAATTAAGTTGTCATCAAAATAGCGAAACCCTTCTAATTGTTTTTGTGTATCCTTGTATTTTACAGTGCTGTACAAATACTCAAAAATGTCTCGGTCAATGTTTTCAAACAATTATATCTGATTTACCAAAATCTCACAAGTGGAAATTTCACATCCGTCACGTCCAAAACAGAAAAGTGTCACATCCATAACGAAGCTTTTTCTTCATAAATCCAAAAATGTAAATTAAAATAAAACCAACCATGTTTGTTATATAGAGAGCAGACACTTATCCTTGTGATTATCATGATTTCTTTTGGATTGTGCAGTTTAATCCACAGAACAAAGTATGTTGTATACTGTAAACTCTCAGCGTCACATCCATAACGCATGTTTATTTTCCCCATTTAAAGTATAAAAATAGTTTTCAGATTGATATTTTTCTGATCCCATAATTCTGTGTATATTTGTTTTAGAATATGTAAACAGATAATTCAATATAATGTTAACATATACCTTATCTGTGCGTTTATGTTTTGAGTTTTTACTGTAAATGTCACATTCATAACGCTGAAATTGCTCACTGATATATCCATAAAATAGCCAATATTTATTGGCTGATACTGGATTAGTTTAAAGGTATCAGCATATGGTTAATAATTACATGGAGGCAATGAGTTTCACATATTTTAAATAAACAAATGTTTTTCTCAGCTCAAAATCATTACATACTTACAAAAACAAAAAATACTAAATTTAGTCTAGTATTTGTAAAATAAAAGTTGATGTTAAAAGAAATTTTAAACGGCAAAAATCACCTTTGAATATCGTCATATTATATTTCTTCATTTTAACCTCTCTTAATATGTTGGACATTTGAATGTTAAATGGATTCAAACCATATTCAGTAAAATTTGTATAGAGAGAAACAAATAGCAAGTATAAATGAAACAACACTTTAGGATCTATTTAATGAACCCATAAATTAAATTTGTTCTATTGACTTAATTCTCTGCGTACAAGCGGGCGCAGCCATTTGCATCTTTTTGGCTCGAGACTTCCGGTCTCATTCACTTCCATTCATTTTTATTAGTTAAAAACAGCTCATTTTGCTGCTTGATGTTGCAAACTGATATTTTATTATATTATTCTGCTTTGTCTGTATAGTCATGCAAACACTTATTTGTAGAGCAAGTAGTTTGGCCGTTATTTAGTAGCTCATTTGATAGTTTCCTAGTCATTTCTCCCATAGACAACTGAATTGGAAGTTCTAAAACATTCGCAAAAACAAGCGCACATTGAAGAATAAGGTCAATATCAAATATTATAGGAGCAGTTTTTGAAGGGAATACAAATAATACAACTAGAATTCAAGCTGCTGAGGTCACGTCGGAAAAACTGGTATTTGGACCAATGCACATTTTTGCCCAATTTGCATTATTTGTTCTTTAATTACACAATTATTTATAGTATAAAGCATTGATATTTAAAATACTCCATACATGGTTTCAAATCACGTAGGGTCCTACACCCTGGGCAGATTTATGTTAGTTTAAATTTTGGTTAAAAATCACAAATGGTATATGAGTAATTAAATAACTTCATCAATACTACAATTTCACAATAGAGTAGTAGACTCTTTAGCTAAATTTAAGATCAGAGTTATGTGTCAGGATAATAAGTTGAGCTGCAGTAGCAAAGATACTTATAGCAAAGTCTTATAGCAAAAGACGTGGTCGTTTTTACCATAGATTGTAAAATCAATAATTCGATGATTTATGTAGATTTTAATTGTATAGATAATTGCAATAGTGTTTATTTTGATGCTTGTTACTAAGCAGCGTTGTATGTAAAGCGTTTTTTTAATATATATTGTGTAGTATTGTATGGTAAGCTCTGCTGTGACATGAATTTCCCTATGGAATTGACGAAGTCTAGCAAACAATGAAACAAACAATACCGCACACTCGTACTGAATTTGAAGGGAAGTAAATGCTGCAAGCAATAATAGTGCATCACGCCATCTAAACAAAAAAAAAAAAGTTCACCAGCTAGTAAAGTCAATGCGAGTTAGAAACTCTGGTTGCTACAGAAACGATATCCTGCAGCCTAGACAGAAAATAAGCTTGGTTACTCTGTTTAAGAATACAAATAATTTATGAGAATGTTATTTCTAGATTATATCGGTCATTTTAATGTATGATACTTAAATGTAAGCCTGTTGAACTGCTTTACAGAATTGACTTCCTCATTCAATGAGATGAACGTGCATGACTGGAATAGTTGCCTGAGATGTGTTAAAATAAAGAGTTACCAAAAGTGTCTGGGTAACTGTAGCAGATTTACACCAAGTAGTTATGAAAAGAATAGACATCCGAATATAATATGAATCATGTAAAAATATAAAAATGTAAAGTTGAAGGGAAATATTTAAATAAAATGATTTATTATTATTATTATTAATATTATTATTATTATTATTATTATTATTATTATTATTATTATTATTATTATTATTATTATTAATATTATTATTTATTTTGTTTATTTTTTTATTATTATACTATACAAGTCCTCCTTTTCAATTTTACTTGTGTCAATGTACAATATATTATTTTATATTTAATGTTCTTTAGCACCAAAGTAAAATAGACTTTAGTTATGTATCTATCTAATTACTTTCATTAGCAGATTTGCTAAATTACTGATAACTGGTAACACTGATAACTGCTACTGATGGGCTGATTCATGATCAAATGTGTTTTCCTTAGGACTCTAGATTTTATCTTTTTCAGCAACAGGGAAAATAGATGAGCATTAATTTGAACATCAAATGCTTAAACATCTCAATGCTTTAAAGCAAGTTTACTTCATAAAAACGAAGACAGCCATCACCTAAATAACATTTTCACTTACAAATGTCAAATAAAAATAATGCTGCATATCTCAAATTTCTTGCCATTGGTAACAAACACTTAACCTGAGAGGATCTCCGGTTTTGGACTTATTTTGAGGCAGTTTGTAAATTGAGTCACTGATGAAGTTGTGATTTGACAACAGATGCAATCAAATCTGTTCATTTAACATATTAATTGTTCACCGTGCACTGTAAAAAAATTCTTGCAGCCTAGTTTAAGTTGAACCAAATATTTTTTTTAGTCATCTCAACTCACATCAGTCAAACTGAATAAAAATATTAGGTTAAACTTTGTGTAACAAACAAATTATTTTTAGAGTAACAGAAAAGCATTTATTGTCATGCTTTTTGTCATGTCATTTTTTTCAAGGTGTAAATTGATTTAACAGATTAACTGATAAGATTCAGTTATGAATCAGCAAATTAGGGGTGCGTTTCCCAAACTCGTAACTCGCACATATATATTATTGTTGAATAATATATTGAATAATGTATAGATAATTATAAATATATTGATTAATATTCAGTATTTAACAATAATATTTTTGTAAAATATTATTATAAAAATATTTTTGTGTAAATGATATTGTTTTACATGCACACACATTTAAAATAAATCAATATTAATTTAGGTAAAAACATGCACTCGCTTTCCATATTAATTGAAATATATGTAAATGGCACATATGTTTCCTTTACAAATGTTATTGAGAATATGCCATATTCTATTCTAAAACATAAAATCACTTACAAAAAGCTAACACATATTCTAATCTCATATAAAAAATCATATAAATAAATAAATAAATAATGTGGCTATTTATTTAGAAAATTTAATTTACAATTTATTAATTATTAGGAAATCAAAAAAGCTTGCTTTATTATTAATATTAATAATAGTTATTATTATTATTATTATTATAGTAGGATGTTGTATATTTATTTATTTTGGTAAAGTCTATTTTTACAATTTGTCACATTCAAGCCACTGCAGAAGTGTTCTAACCAACAGACCCATCATATACAGACACTTAATAAATAACCTACTACAAATTAAAATCATTAACGTATGCTATACATTTTTGTTTTCGCAAGCTTTGGAGACTTAACAAAAATTCTGCTTTTTAATAATAGTCACCTATAGCTTTCGTCATGACGAAACACGGCTGTGTTCAAAATGGCATAAGTGGTTTCTTAGTGCACTATAAAGGGAACGCAACTGTCAATATGAAGAACGTTAAAACTGGACTGTAATAAATACTTGGAAAGCAAATTACACGTAAGAGAGATGACTTTAATGTTTTCTTTTTAAATCATTCCAAGTTTAACTGTTAGAAAGTTCTAAATGCCTCTACAGCTCTACAGGTGTAGTTGCAAGTTTACAAGTTGCGATGCAGTTTGCGAATGTTCGTTGGAACGATGGATTTGGGAAACAATAAATCAACGAACTTACTTAGCTAACTATGGTTTTCGGAAACGCAGCTCAGATCTCTGAGGGGTTTGGGAAATTTTTGCAGTTCAAAATATCTATTTACAGCATTTACAAAAAATTACAGTATTCTGTTTTGAAATCTTATAAACTAAAATAAAAGATTGATAAAAGACTTGAAGGGATAATTCAAACAAAAAATAAAATTCTGTCATTATTTATTCACCCTTTATTTGTTTCAAACATTAATGCTTTTATAGCTTCTGTTGAACACAAAATATTTTGAGAAATGTTGGAAATCTGTCACCATTGACTTCCATTGTATTTGTTTTTCCTACTAGGGATGTCAGTTTTCTTCAGAATATCCTCTTATGAGTTCAGCAGAAGAAAGAACCGCATAAAAGGAGTAAATTTGCATTTTTGGGTGAACTAACCCTTTAAAAGGTCCATAAACACAATAGTGGAGTGAAATAATAACCCTATTCTTTACCGAATTGAAAAATAGGGCAGTTTTATGTCTAAGTATAATATTATGCCTACAAAATACAATTGCATTGGGAGATAATATTATGATTAACACTACGCGACGCATGTCCAGCCCTGTAAACAGTCATTTGCACAAACACTTTTGTGGAACTTCCTTATTTGCAAGCGCTAATGATGACAGCTGTGATGTAATCGGTACTAATTTTGGGGTGCGGAGGAAAAGGTGGAGTCTAAGCTGTTTAAAGAAACATCGCTTACATGCTTTCTGTTCCTTTCTCTTTCGAGGTTCTGCTCTCTCCTCTATATTCTCTAGAACTGATGAGTAATGACCTGCGCTGCATTTCCCAAAAGTGTTGCGAGTTGAAATACATCATAGAAATCACTGGCAACGAGGGTCTCCAATATCTGCTTAGACTTACAGAGCTTTCCGGGAAATGCAGTCCAGGCTGGGGACATTAGTCTAGCTATATAATATAACAGGTATATAACTTTCCAAAAGTTGCTAAACAGTTTTGATACATAATTTTGTATCACAGGATTTGATTTACCTTGGTCATACCATGAAGTTACAGCTTCCTACTTATATAAAATTAATATAATATAATATAATATAATATAATATAATATAATATAATATA
>CAIGQQ010038941.1:2492223-2509018 GCA_903798035.1 Danio albolineatus | reverse complement strand
TATAATATAATATAATATAATATAATATAATATAATATAATATAATAACACTGCACAGAGAATTTACCAATTTAATACATTAAATTTAATAATATATACCTAAAATATTACAAATCATATGAAATAAAACTAGACTAGACAATGCCATAACGTTAGTATAAACATAAATAAAAAATATACCCTAAATAAACGTTTGAATGCCATCATATACAGTAGGAACAATCATACATGCAAGGGTTCAAATTCACAATATTCTATTCACAATACAACAAACTCACCTGGACAGCCCACAGACATGGATTCGTAGATGACTTTGCAGGTCTTAAGGAGCAGATCAATCTTTTTCTGAGGTGAATATTCTTGGTGCAGGTTAACGAGCCTTGTCTGAATTTTCTCCATAATGGGCGTTTCAGGGACACTTGTAGTGACCCCCAGGTCTGTTGTGGTCGTTCCCTGCACCACTTGCTGGTTCTCTTTTAGCTTCTTCAGATTCCCAGCCCGGGAGTGAATATCCTTCAATCCGTTATACACTGCTTCTCGCAAGGGTTTCAGGACACTTTTGCACAGCGCTGCTTCAATAATGATCTCTGAAGAGGAGAAAATAGTACTGCTGTCAGGTCATTGAAAAATAAAATCCATACTATCTCCATGACAAGTCCTTGATATTTTATTTGTCTGTATCCATTTTTTTATCATAGTAATCCATGACGATATTGTTGGACATATTGTACATATCTCTCTGATAGTTTTCATAAGACATTAATGCATTTTTAATACTCTGGTGCAACAGAGAAGGAAAAGCAGCTAACATTTCTTATGTAAGGATTTTCATTTTCCTCAAGGGAGAATATGAAACCTTCTTTATAATGCACCCACAATTACTATGGAAGTTTAGAAACATGGCTAAAAGTAGATCCCCAGTCTTTCTCTATGAGCAGTGAATTGAAAATAAAAGCTTATCGTGGTCTTGTTATTTCATTAGGTTATTTTATGGACTGAGCCTCACAATAGAGCAAAGCTCAGTCTTTACAGTTGGTCTATTAAAGCTTAATATGTAAGATTGGTGGCAACAATCTTCTGCTTGAATAAGGTGCTTTGCTTGGATGATTCTAGTCTGGAAAAGTAATTACATCAACAATACAAAAAAAGGAAGAGATGAGATCTATTCTCACATTTTTATGCAAATTTGGATGAAAATTCTGGATGGGATATGCCAAGACGCGTCTTCTAAAAAGCAAATGAAACTGCATATGCTCTCTTGAGATTTTTTCATGGTAAAAAGAAGTAAAAATACTTTGCCTACACCACAGGTGTCGATTCCTGCTCCTGGAGGGCCGCAGCCCTGCACAGTTTAGTTCCAACCCTATTTAAAAACACCTGATCAAACTAATTGAGTCCTTCTCACTTGAAACCAACAGGTTAGTGCAGGGATGTCCAAACTCGGTCCTGGGGGGCCGGTGTCCTGCAAAGTTCTGTTCCAACCCCAATCAGACACACCTAGGCTAGCTAATCAAGCTCTTACTAGGCTTTCTAGAAACATCCTCACAGGTGTGTTGAGTCAAGTTGGAGGTAAAATCTTCAGGACACCGGCCCTCCAGGGCCGAGTTTGGACATGCCTGGCCTACACCATCAAAATAACATCACAGGTCCAAAACTACCACACAACAGCTAAAACTTCCATTTCCTTTGAATTGTGCATGGTTTCATATGGTTTTGTTCTCTTGATCATATGGGATAGAAACATTGCTTTATTCGCCCATTGATTCTGAGATATTTTTAGTTTTTTTATACATACCTCACTGCAAACTAATAGTCAGTCAGCTGAATGTCTGATCATTCTCACAAACAACTGGTCGCATAAGAAAAAGCTTCCCTGACAGTGAATATAATGCAGAGATCAATTACCCAGTTTCTCCTCAGAGTACGCCGCTGCTTCCTGTACATTTTGCAGCTCTGCGCTCTGGATCAAGTAGCTCTTCAGTTGGGTTATCATCTGTCTGATTTCTTGGAGCATCTCTGTGCTGGAAGTGTGTTTCCGCATGGTGTCCAAAGTGAAAGCTCGATAATCCTTAACAAGGTTCCCAAAGTATGTGTTTCCGTCTCGGGACATTTCGACAATGCGTTTCTGCAACTTGCGGTCTGCATTCATGAATCCTGTGAGGACGTTAGATAAATTAGCCATTGACACCATCGATAGTCGTTGCTTAGCACGGTCTAGCATAATCGTTGGGGTCCTCTTCATTACAGCACCCGTTGCCATATTAGCATCCACCTCCTCCTCGGTGCTGCTGGTTGAGTAAGAATCATGATCCGGTGGAGCTCCGCCATCAGGAGAGTATAGAGAGACATCAGAGACTTTGGGATGAGAGGCGTTGATGCAGAGTGAATGGCGGACAGGACTGGGGCTGCTGGTTTTCAGAGGAACAATGGAAGTGGTTTCTTGAGGAGCAGTTGAAAGTAAATTACTGCAGTAAGATTGTCTTTTCTTCCTTGGAGGTGGCACAGGAGCAGTAGGGCGCTTTGGTTGAGGTCCTACCTCTTGAGTGACCACTGGAGCTCCATTAGTTACTTTAGACTCTTCTGCTGGAACCACCTGAACTTGTGGAGTCTTTGGGTCCATAGGCTTGTCCCTTTCTTCTATATTGTCATCTAGGCAAATGAGGGATGCTACAGGAACTTGCTGAGGACTGTCCTCTGGTTCAGGGTAGACTTCCTGGTGTGCTGGTTCCTCTGAAGCCTGCTTTTCAGATAGTTTCCGCCGGATTGGTATTGGAGGAACTCGATGTGAAGCTGTATTAAAAAGCTGCTTTCCTTCGTTGCCCTGAGCTGCTTGTAAGACAGCTGGCTTGTCACACTCAGCGCTCGGGGCAGGAGTTCCCTGTTTCTCTTGTTCTCTGTCTGCACGTTCACAGTCACTTCCTTCCCTTTTCTTGACTGACGAGGGAGGAGAACTGAGAACTGCCTTAAACTCCCCTTTTGAAGGCTTGGCTAATGCATGGTGTGGAGGAGCCTCGGGTACACTGGGAGGACGGGGGCGGAGGGGTGGTGGCCTTTTAAATTTAGGTGGTGCTTGGAGTGGTGCGTTGAGACTCTGGGTCCTCAAAACAGGAGTAGAGGTGTCGGGCGACAAACTGTTGCTGCATTCCTCAATGAAAATGGGGTTGACATACCAAAGACGGTCACTGCCAATGGAAAGCTGGATTTCACAGGAACTGCTTTGCCGCTGTCTATCCAGAGAACCACCGCTACCGCTGACGTTTTCCACATCCTCATGGCTATTCAGAGTCGAGTTCCAGAACTCTGTGTTAATATAATAAATAGGTTCATGTAAGCATTGTTTCAATTCGACAAGACAATTTAAAAGCACTGCTAACTCAGGGTAGCTGTGATCGCTAGCTACACCTTCTAGAACTAGCTAGAACTTCAGAATAAATCACATACACTGAGGAAAAATAATATCTTTGGCAAGTATTTGAACTCATGTTGTTGTATAAATTTGAAATATGGAATTAAATCCGCCACTCCATAATCGGAATTCCAGTATCATAACATTGGGTAGGTTTTATTTAAAGGCATAGTTCACCCCAACAATGAACATTTCCTCACCATTTACTGACACTCAAGTAGTTCTAAGGTTTGAATTTCTTTTTTTTCTTTTGCTGTACACAAAACAAGATATTCTGAAGAATGACATCCATAGCATTGAAACAAAACATGCTATGGAAATCAATGACTTCCGCTTTCCAATATATCTTGTTTTGTGTTCAGGAAAGAGAAGCAAACAGGCTTGGAACATGAGTAAAAGTACATTGGAGGGTGAGAACATGATGACAGTGTTTTCAATTTGGGGTGAACTATCCCTTGAATTTTATTACATTAATATTTTAAACAAGTAAACTAGATTTAATTAATAAATCCAAAAAAACTCAATCAATTCGTTTGTCAATTTGTTTGTCTCTAATTTGTCTTAACACTAAAGCACCCAAGTGTATTCGAGTACATCAAGCACATTAGCCATTTATAGTTGCCATGAGCTAAAATAAACTAAATGACTTTAAATAACTTAGCAGAGATAGAGGGAGAGCTTGTTAGGCATCTAAAATGTGTTATACCGGTAGTCTAATAACAGCATGGGAGGTGAAATGTTGAGATCCTCTGACCAGCAAAGCACTACTTACTCATTTCCTAACATCCTCTTTTATTTGACACCTTTTGGCTGATTGCTAATAGAGAATTTTCACAATAGCATTGGCAGGCCCACAAAATATGTCTGCAGACATCTTTTTTTAACTAAAGCCATCGTATACATACCTTTGCACATTAATATGAAATATTCTGTGGCTGTATGAGGCATATATAGATGCACACGATGAAATATTCAGTCAACTGCAGGATGTTCATAGGATATTGACTGCTATCTGTCTTTCCCACACCTTTTGGCTATAGGGTGATGTGACTGAATGTGGCTGAAGAAAAGCTCTGTTTATCATGTTAGTTTATTCTAAATCACCATAAATATATATGCAGTTAAAGTCAGAATTATTAGCCCTCCTGAATCATTAGCCCCTTGTATATTTTTCCCATATTTCTGTTTAACGGAAGGAAGATTTTTTTCAACACATTTCTAGACATGACAGTTTTAATAATTAAAGGTTTAACAATTAAAGGAGGACAGGAGCGGGTGATTTAAACCTTGTTCTAAATAAAAGCAATGACACCCGATAGAAGGAATATTCTCCATAATAAAAGGAGTTTTTGTTCTAACCAACACCTTGAACTGATATATTAGAAATGGCTTCTATTTCTCCCAACTGAACAACAGAAAACTACAACAATGATCACCTCAGGTAAACCTCATGTGCTTTATTCAGTGTTAAATGCTAACAATGTGAGCTTGAAAGCTATTTTGTATGACATTTATTGCCGTATACTGAAAGCAGATAGTTAACCCCAGATCTTAAAAATAAAATAAACCGTTTGAAATTGAACTTTAGAACTAAACACATATGAGTGATTCAGCATCTACATTTAATAATGCTAAAGGGGGTTCATATGTATTAAATAGATTCTGTATATTCTGTGCTTCTGAATAGCTGAATTGAAATTTCTGTCATGTTTCGTCTGATGCAAACAGCCAAATTGCTTATCACTGTGCATCCTTCCATGAAGCGTGTTGGAAATGCGGTTACAATGTAACCTGCTCCGCTAATGTTTACATTAGTAATATTTATATCATTTGCTAATTAATAACCTCATGTGGAACTGAATCTGCCACATTATGGAGTCTGCTACTGTCCACCGGACGTCGTATTTCGGTCACCCATGCTTTGAGAGATCTTCCTGAATGAATGAATGAATGAATAGAATAGAATAGAATAGAATAGAATAGAATATAATAGAATAGAATAGAATAGAATAGAAAAGAATAGAATAGAATAGAATAGAATAGAATAAGTGGTTTTCCAGGCAACCCGGGGTGCTGAAATATATTTGGCTAAACTGGCATTGGGCAGGTTAAAATGACCAAAACAAAGACAGCGTTCCGGCATGCAAAACACGTTTTCAAAACAGAATATCTGACTCCAGCATTGTTTTTCAGATAAACAAGTATGTTCACTTGGCATGTTTCTTAAATATCTGCAAACATTATACATTATGGTATTTTTATGCTTTTATAAGAGTCAAAAACTTACATACCTTTAACCTTTAATATCTAATAACAGATTTATTTTATCTTTTCCATGATAACAGTACATAATTTTTTTACTAGATTTTTTTTCAAGATACTACTTTTCAGCCTAAAGTACAATTTAAAGGTAATAGTTAATTAGGCAAGTAAGGCTAATTAGGCAAATAATTGTATAAAGATGACTTGTTCTGTTGACAAATTGAAAAAAAATATTGCTAATAAAATTGACCTTAAAATGTTTTTTTTTTATTTAAACTGCTTTTATTCTAGCTAAGATACAGCAAATAAGACTTTCTCCAGAAGAAAAAAATGTTATAGCAATTACTGTGAAAAAAATCCTTCCTCTGTTATCATCATTTGGGAAATATTTGAAAAAGAAAACTAAATTCACAGGAGGACTAATCATTTTGACTTGACCTGACCAAAGAATAATCTATTGTTCTCTCTTACCTGAACCAAGGGAGGAGATCACTTCCATGTCCTCATATTTAGCCACCTTTTGAATGACCTGAGGCAACTTCAGAGGAAAAGGTAGGATGTCTCTGAGTAAAAAAAAAAGTTTGAATATTTTATGAGAATCTAAACGATGCAAAACATGTATGCATGAAGGTTTCCCGTTTGTTTGTTTGTTATCTTACCGGCTCACACAGTAGAAAGCAATTAGCTTAAAAATGTTCTCAAATACCAGCACAGACCCTTCGAGGTACAATACTGCAGGAAAAGAAAGAAACAGAAGTGTTAATCCTATGCACAGATCTGGTCCCCGATGTTACCGCTTAGATATAAAACTCCAGTTTATTAGTGGTTCACAAAGTTTGTTTGTGTGACTTATTGCCTGCTGATGCAGAAACGGTTCATTGGGGAATTTCTATAAGGGCTGGGATAATGATGAATAGCCATGTAAACAAACAACTGGCCTTCACTTTCTTTTTCAGCTAAACAGCACTGAAAGAGATTTCAGCTTTGTAACATCAGGTCAAAAGAGACAAGACTGCTTTGTATAGATTGTGAAAATTACCACTTATGCACTCGCACACACATAGACACCAGGAAACGTAGCTATAAAAGGCCAGTGCAGGACATCCTGTCGCAATAACTGCAGAGCAGGGTTGGGGACAGGAAACCTGTGGGCTGCGACCCCAAAAACACCCACCACCAAACACCTTTCATACCCTTTTAAGTCTGTTTAATACTGCATACTTGCTCAAAAAACCTGTTCAGGTAGGCTGTGTATGCAGATTTGTTGGTTCATGGTCTTGTCTGTGTGGATGTGTCGAGGTCTGTATGCAAATGTGCTTGTGTGTAGGTTTGTGTTTGGCAGAAAGGCATTTCCACAAACAAACTTTTGTAAATCAAGTTGAAAGACCACTCATTATTCAGTGCAACATAACTTACAGGACTTTTCTTCCTTTACAGGCAGTTCTTTGACATGGGGCTCCCCCAGCTGGTCGGGAAGACGTACTACCAGTACCATTGTTTTTTGAGTTGCATCCCTCCTGACTAAAAATATCTGCAAAAGCAAACAAACAACACAAGAAGAGTTAAATACATCGTATCGTGGTAAGTATGTTTTTTCATTTAAATAAAAAATAATAGCGATAAGTTCCTAGAAGTTATTTTTTTAAACACTTCTTTAATGATTTGACAGACTAGTTCCCCAGTCATGTTTTCTGTATCGCTTTCAACTAAAAGTTGCATATGTATTTCTAAAAGAGCAATGGTATTGAAAATAGTCTTGTATATGCGACAATGCAATATATTCTGATTCACAATGTCATTACATTAGTTTGTAACGATATACTAACAATATACATTGCAATACTTCTTACGCATTTGTACACAGCACCTCATAACCTGCATATTTATAACAAATCTGTACATACATTTCAACATCCAGACCTTGTTGGACTGACTGCATCTCTGTTTAATGTTTATCGTCTTTTTAAAAATATTTATTCTGTGTTGTCACTTGTCACGTTATGTACACTGGAAGCTTCTGTAGCCAAAGCAAATTCCTTGTGTGTGTGAAGCACACTTGGCAATAAAACTGATTCTGATTCTGATTCTAACTTCAGTCCACCTTTTTATATTGATCCTACTTGCCCTTTAAAATCTTTAATCACATGACCGGATAGAAGTGACATCATCATAAAGGGAAAGCAACTCTAAGAAGACCGCGATTATTAGCCATTACATTTTCTCTATTTTAATTTTTTTTAAAGAATGATTATAGTGAAAAACACAATATTATAGTCTGCATGAACCGGAAGCTGCGACTTTGTTTTTTTATTTATTTTGTGATGCAGTTCCTAGAAAAACGTAATTTTAAGTGAGAAAACAGTCGGTGTGGCTTGTTTTTTCTGCTGCGAGCTGAATGGATTTAGTAAAGTAGGCATTTCATTCTGAAAGATTTTAGAAGAAGGGTTTTAGAAGACTTATTACAACCTAGACTCCTCCTGCTCATCATTTCTGTTTGTTGTCAAAGCTGACAGTTGTATGGGCGTGGTTAAGTATGTTAACCACGCCCATTACCTCAAAATCATGTAATCTGAGAATTTAACTGAAAAAAAAAAACGGGAAGTACATTTTCAGATTTAAATTTTAGATTAAAAGAGCAAACTTTTAATGACATGCACAGATGCATTGTTCACCAAAAAACTGGCAGTGTGAGCTTACGAAATCATAAGGTTAGTTTTGTTTTAAATTGATTGATTGGTTTTAGATATTCATGTTGTTCTTTTAAATATCTGTGTTTTGTTTTTTTTGTTTTTTTACATATGTACTCTGGATCATTAGATTATAAGGCTCTGAAGTGTTTTCTGATATACAGACATTATGTCCCTTTGAATTTGGATTTTTTTTTTTGTAGCATTTGCTCAGTCCAAAGTCTAATAAACAGTATGACTGGCTAAATATTAAAAATGTGCTGTGCAGAAATGAGAAATATTACAACATGCTTTAATGAGATGAAATATATATAATATATATATATATATGAAAAATATAATAATCTAAATCAAAAAACATAGAAGAGATGTAGTCAAACAGCAGTACTAAACCTTTTTATATATATGTAAAACAAGTTAATGAATCAAGTTGTATGAATATAATGCTTTGTTTGACAATGGCGTTGACTATAAATGTTTAAAGTATAGTAATTATAAATACTTGGTATAGTTTATGTAACTCTGAAGTAACTTTCTGTACTTGCTTCAAGCCCGGCCTCTTCTGATTGGTCCACTGTTTTGAGGCTGTCATGTTTTGCGTTGATGTGTAATGGAAGTTGTCATAGTGTTTCTTTTTTTTACCATCTCTATTGTCACGTATATAAAACAACTTCTGAGACAATTAACTAAAGATGAGACTTTGTATATGAGATTAGAACATTTTATCTTGTTAATTCGGAATGTGTAGACTTGCCTAGCTTGATCATCTTAAGGCCACACTTTTAAATGTTTTTTTTTGGTACGTTGGGGCAGTTTAAATGTTTAAATATGCATCTTAAGACTATATTAATTACTAATATATTAATAATGTGTACATTTTAAACTATAGTGTGTGTTGATGCAATGTTTGACTATATTAATCAGTTTTTTACTGAAGGGGATAAAACTTCTGATGATTTAACTCACACAGTACCAGTAGACACTTTATCATTCATGCATAGCTAAATATGATGTTTGCATACATTTTTACAATTTGCTGTCTAAATACTTGATTCTGATTGGCTGGAACCTGTCCAATAAATAAATTTCATTTCAGGACACAAATGTTGAAGCGTTCAGGTGCATAGAAACTTGTCTAAGGTGCCTGTGGCCTTTATTTAGAAAATACTTTTGATACTTAATTGCCAAATTACATTTCTCTTCAAGAATGAGCTAAAAATCTCTTGTTAACTAAATTAAATTATATGTAAAATGAATGCTCTAATTCATTCATTCATTCATTCATTCATTTTCTTTTCGGCTTAGTCCCTTTATTAATCTGGGGTCACCAATGACAACCATACACACTCATTCACACTCATACACTACGGACAATTTTAGCCAACCCAATTCACCTGTACTGCATGTCTTTATACTTGTGGGGGAAACCGGAGAACCCGGAGGAAACCCACACAACCACGGGGAGAACATGCAAACTCCACACAGAAATGCCAACTGACCCAGCCGAGGCTCGAACCAGCGACCTTCTTGCTGTGAGGCGAACGTGCTACTCACTACGCCACCGTGGTGCCCTATGCTCTAATTCATTAATTTAAATAAATGTGACTATCTCTGTGTCTGATTTTAAAGGGGAAAGGATGCTAAGAAGTGGCATTTGACAAATATTGCACTACAAATGACAGCTGAACTGCTGGCAAATGTTAGAAGCAAGATAAACAATCGGTTGGTTCTTTGCCTTCATATCACATCTTGTATGCAAACATAGTCAAATATGTCAGTTTCTTTGGTTGTTTTATGTCATGGTGACACTGAGAAGGTCAAACGGACTTGACCGTTTTTTACAAGGTTTATTTAAAAAAATATATGTTCCAGATAGCCAAATGAGACAAATGGAAGGGCAAGCTGCTAGATTAAAGAGCACAGAAGCCTGTGAATACCAATAATTGAAGCTTTCAGATTAATAAAATGTTCTTATTAGGGATACACAATATATCGTTTCAGCATCATTGTCGCAATGTGTGAATCTGCAATAGCCACATCTCAAGATCTGCAATGTCAAATTAGTATTACAATTAACCAGAAAACACAGTTCAGAACATGCAATTTGTGCAATCGTTAGAAAGTTTAACTCTAATTTAATAATATCAAAGACTTTTATTTCTTTTTGTAGTCTGTGGCTGTAACTTCGTAAGAGAATTTAAAACATTTGGGCACAGGAAAAATGAAAGTTTGCTGCTTTAATAAAGTTTAATTGTGCTTAATTTTTTAATATAATAGAGACTATTCAGTGTTATTTTATATTTGAATTTCTATACTTCAATACTCTTAAAGTCCAACTGAAAACCAAAAAATATTGTTTATTTTTTTAAAATCTTTGTTCTATTGTTTTCATCTGTGCTTTTATTTATTTATAATAATAATAAATATAATCATTTTGAAATTGTATTTAAATAATAAATAAATCTGCATAAATCTTTATATTTTATTATTATAAGTCATTCCAATCAATATGAAATTTGCAATTCTTTCCAAATTGAGTCATCTTATAAATTTATTTTCATATCGCAATATACATCACAGAAAAAAAACATTGCGATGTCCGTTTTTTTTTTCCCAATATCATGCAGCCCTAGTATTAATACTTTTTTATGTTGTTATTTTGCTGGTCAAAAGTACATCAATATCTGGATGTCAAATGGATGTCAAGGTTTTGACATCAAATCGATTACCATTGTTTACATGTTTTTTGATGTCAATGTGATGTCATTTTTCACATCAAGATGCCCAATTAATTAATTAATGATGCTTTTAAAAATTTAGTGGTGCTTTTAGATGAGCTACTGTAGATGCAATGTATTGAAACAAAACAATTTTTACTCTCTCTTACCCCAGGAAATTCCTTGCTCAGTATAAGCATGGCTTTGTCCAGATTCATTCCCAGCTGAAGCCACACCGGACACGTCTTAATCAGTTTCTCCAGGATACTGATTCCAGGAGGGACAGGTTTGCTGCTCTTGCTGACTGGAGAAGTAGGAACCGGTGGCTTTGGGACTACTGGTGGAGGTGGTCTTGGCTGAGGTGGAGACGAGGGTCTTGCAGTGGGAGGTGGTGGAGGTCTAGGTAAGCCAGAGGATGAGCTCTTTGGTAGTGCAGAAGGAAGTTGTGCTGGTAGAGGTGGCTTTGGGACCTGAGGAGACATCGTGGGCTTGTGTGGAGGAGGGGGAGATGGTTTGGAGTTAAGTTGAGGTGATGAATCAGGGAGTAGAAAGGAGGTGGTGGGGTCAGGGGATGGGTCGTCGGAGATATCCACCAATGGGAAGGCTGGAGTTGAAGGAGAGGTTTGTGGATGGAAAGATGCCTGAATAGATGATGATATGGTTGGGGAAGAGAGGCCTGGAGGTGCAGTGGAAGGGCCAGGAGAAATCATAGTGCATACTGTAGGACACGCAGAACTTTGAGAAGAATCCTGTCGATGTATTATAGATCAGCCTGCGAGAAAGATCATACAAGGATTTCAGTGCAACAAGCATTGCAACAGAGTACAAGGAAAAACAAGTCAGTTGTTCTCTTGAAATCATGAGGTCAGATCTGAATGTCATATGATTTTAATAATGTGCCAATATTTGGCAAAGTTGTGCAATGGGGAATGTGTCAGCATGTTCATGTGAGGATGAAATAAGCCTTGCGCATCATAGTACTAGCAGCAGTTTTGTGCTCTGTTCACTCAGTCAAGCTGCTGCTCTCTCTCTCTCTTCCTTTTTTTGGCTACCAGGATGTCTCCCTCCTCCAGTTCCTGCTAAAATCTTTCCTTTGGTATTCGCTGTGCTGTGATATCATGTAACATATTTTCCGAGGAAATGTATTGCGTGTATGTAGCGCGTGCTCAAGCTTTTTCCATTTTAACAATGCTATATCAGACAGAGATATAGAGACTAGCGCTATGTATTTTAACATAACTCTTATATAGTTTATTAAACTATTTAATAAATGCATTTTAAGGTAACATTTTAACAGTAAAGGGGTTTCAAGCATTCAAACCAATCAAGTTCAATTTGAATTTATTTGTTTTTAATAATAATTGTCCTTGATGACATTTGTTAAATCAAATATCATTTAATGTAACTATTTTATAAATAATAAAATCATATTTGAAACAAGAATTAAAAGACTTATTAAAATACTTAAGCATCGCAGTACTAGTTATATAACTTAACGTTTATATAAATTTGTTGTCATTTTAAGACTTTATACTTATACTTTCTACTTAGACTATACTTCAAAACCAGTATGTTTTGCCCATTTCTTATTAAAAAAAAAGATAATTTAAAATATTACTTTTTAAATGATCACTTATTCTAAAACGTATTTCAATAAGCAGGTCAGAATAAGTGTGTTGCTAAAGGTTAAACATATCTATTACGGTGGATGATGTTGAAACCTGATTTTTGACATTTTATTTCAGGTTATTTGAAACATTCAAGTTGACAGTTTGCCTGCATTTAATATGCCGTCTTATATAAAATAACTCTTATATATTCATTTAAGTTCATGTTGTTCCTAAAATGATCCCACAAATAATCTTGTCTTTGACCCAAGCTTAAAATAATATCTGAAGTATTTGCATAAACAGTTCTTGATTAAAATATGAACATATGTTTCATTAGTAACATTTTTAAAACACTTCGGATAGATATAATCACAAATTTTTAGTTAGACACGTCTCTCAGATTAGTGGCCTATTAAAAGCTTTTTTCCCTATTCGGTTAACAACTGCTATATATTTATTTATTTGAACTCATTAAGTTTCTCATAGACCAAGAATTTGGGAATTCAGTAATATTACATGTTTGTGAATTAATTATTAAATTTTTTTTAAAGTGTAGACTTCCAGCTCTTCTGGCTCTCCAGCGGTTTTCATTCAGCAATGTTAAAAAAGTGTTCCAAAAGCTGATCATCATTTCAGGACTTAACCAAAGCCTTTTTCTGCTCACTATTCAAAAGAATGGCTGAAACAGTCGATGGATGTACTGTAGATGTTTATGTCTACTCACTCTCAGGATGCTCCTCCATGTTCTGAGTCCCGACAGCTGTTTTCATCATTCGTCCTCACACTCAACATTCTTCCCCTTGGCGTCACGAATAAGCGCTCACAGAATGACCCAGTTCACAGCAAAACACGTACTCCATATTTTCGCTCCACTCCTTTTCTCTTTGGTGCGCTTGCCCAAATTATGTATTCCCTTTGTTAAAGAGAGTTGGTGAAATCATAAAAAATGCAGAAAAACCAAAAAAGGAGAAACAAGAAATGTGCACGGCTCCTTTTCTCTTTTTCTTTCTAAACTTCCTGTCAGCAATGTAGTCAGGAAGGGGCTGTCCAGGGTGGTCATCCAACCCCTTACCACCCCCTATACTCTCTCAAACACTGAGCTAAATAAGTCACGTAACTGCGTGCACTACACCGTTTCTCTCTCTCTCTCACTTTGATACTAAACACAACATAAACAACGTCCGCAGATGTGTTTACCTCAGAAACTGAGCTGTGAGGAGTGCACTTCTTCTCCCTCCTCCCCCGTAGAGTCTGAAAGTGTCTGAAGTTAAACAGCTCCAGATGCTCAGGAACCCCAAAAGAACTTCCAGAAGGTCCGCAGTTCAACATATGGTTAGTTTTACCTTTGGGAACGAATGGTATGCCATCCACCCAATGCTCCTAATCACCGGATCCATAATTTTTGCAGAGAGCCTACTCAACGCACATTGATGAAGAACGTCTACATTACACCGCCTGAGAGCCTTCAGGAGGGGGGACATATTTGTGAGGTTGCCAAGAGTACTGCACTTTTAAATGGTTAGTTTAGTTTTCTGTTCGCATTAGCAGGCAGTTGACTGTCATTTCAAGAGCTCTTGACACTTTGAGAAGCATTAAGATCTTGTATGTTAATGCAGCAAGATTATACTATGAAAGCATAGTAGCCGTTTATTGTAAATGTGACTTTATGTTCACAATTCTGAGTAATTTCCTTGCACTTGGGAATTTATACCTCCCTCACACTTAATTTATTCTCAGAATTGTGAGATGTAAACTCCTAGTTCTAACTTTTTCTTCCAAGTTGAGATATAAACTTTAAATTTTGACTTGTTAGTTTAGACTTTATTGGTCCAAAAGGGAAATTCACGTCACAGCAGAACTCTCCATACTATAAGATGAATAAAATTAATTAACATATATAAAAAGATAATAATATTAATACAGTAAATATACATTCATACTGCACTCCTTAGTTTCAAACAACAAGTAAACACTAGTCCATATCTACAGTATTTATGCTGTTACAGTTCAGGATACAGTAATTCATCTAGTATGACTTTGGTTATACAATCTGAATACTGTTGGTAAAAAGGACTTCCTGTATCGTTCCTTGTACCACAGGGGCTGAATTAATCTTGAGCTAAAAGAGCTTGCACACGCTTGGACTCTATCAAAAAGGGGTTGACGATCGTGGTTCATCATACTGACCAATTTGTCCATCATTTGATCATGTGCTATCTCTTGTGGGTAGTGCGCTTATTTCATTAGTTTTTTTTTTTTTTTCGCTTTTTCCAACAGTCCACCTGTCCAGCATGTTACAGCACTTTTGTTTCACTTTTATTTCAGAATTGTTCAATATTGGTTTTGATTATTTTTCACAATTTTGACATCAAATCTTTTAATGATGTCTAGCAATTTTGAGAAAAAAGGGACAAAATTGTGAGATGTAAACACAGTTGCAAAGAACAAAGTCAGAATTATCAGTGATGGAAAAAGCTTTCGTGCTTTGCAATAGCTGTTATTAGATCATTCATAAACTGTTTGTTTAATGTACGCTAACACAGGGGTGCCCAAACTCAGTCTTGGAAGGCCGGCATGTGGCAAAGTTTAGTTCCAACCTGAATTAGATGCACCTGAGCTAGATAATCAAGATCTTGCTAGCTTTTCTAGAAACATCCCTGCAGGTGTGTTGAGGCAAATTGGAGCTAAAATCTGCAGGCCCTCCAGGACTGAGTTTGGGCACCCCTGTGCTAACACTTTTTATTTTTTAGCATTGTACACTCACATGCCAACTTATTCTGCTAAAAGTCAACAGAGCGTCAAAAGGGGACCTTCAAAATAAAGAATAAGGTTACACTTTATATTAAAGAGCCTCTATTATGCATTAAAAGGGTCATATTTTGGTTTTGGGGGTCTCCAACAACCGACTGATATGCATCCAAGGTCAAAAAACACTTTCATTGTCTTATCATATGCATTTATTTTTACCCAATTATCCCAACGAGTCCCATATGATGTGTTCAGCGATTCATTTGTTATCAAGCCCCTCTCGTGATGCTAATCTGCGCTGATTGGTCTGATGACCCAGTCTGTTGTCATTGGTCGACAGCGTTCAGCGCAAGACAGAGAGAAATGCCCACCACAGCTTATTAACAATTTTGTAGTAGTCAGAGTGCAGAGTGTATGTATAGTATGAGCCCAATGCAGGAATGCATTAAAGCAGTGCAGTTAAACACCAGCGCATATTGCTCTATTCTTAACTATAAGCAAAAACAGTGACACACAATCAGTATTAATCCACACAGTGGCAAAAGCAGAACTATTTTGAAACCGTCGCACATGTGCAGGAACAACTGACAGTGGCCATTGCAGTGACAAACAGCAGTGGATCGTGAGCTCACAAACACGTTTAAATCCGTAAACAAAGCAGCATGATATGAGAATATAAAGAGTAAACCAAATACAGTACAAGTGGCTACAAGTAACAAAATGCATAATTTGCAAGCTAGAGAAAACAACGAGGCAATTATTTTAATCGCACGTACTTACACTTGTGAAATGGAGGAAGAAATCGATCCATGAGCTGTGTACTGTGTACTGTAACGTTGTAAGCGTGTAGATTGCTGAAGCACTCGTCAGAAAAATGACAGGAACACAGCACAAGGCTGGGGCTATAATGCTGAGGTATTTTTGCAAAAATAAACTTAAACCACTGACTCTTCAAAGCCTCATCTTTGGGTAGGGAAAATAACACTAACTTTCCCTCACACTTCAGAGCACAGCGTCTATGCAACTGGATTCAACCAGGATCTGCTACAGTGTTCGTCTTCCTCTTTTTACTTTCTACAGTGTTTGTGGGCAGGGCCGGCAGTTTTAATTTTCCCGGGTCTGCGTATGCAATAAATGGACGGGGCTTGAGTTCCATATTGACGTCACGCCGACACGGTTAAAGACTCATTCATTCGAACCACCATGAGTCGACTTTTTATAGCTGAATCAATAGTTTTAAACACGATGCACTTTCAGATTTAAACATCAGCTGGATATTTCACTTCACTTAGAGCTGTTACACATTGCAAAGAAGGTCATTTTCAAAAACCCCATAATAGGGGTTCTTTTAGTCACATTAACTAT
>CAIGQQ010038941.1:2477023-2492123 GCA_903798035.1 Danio albolineatus | reverse complement strand
ATATATATAATTGTTATTTTTTTATTGTACAATATATGAACAGTAATAATTGTATTATAGTGAAATATTGAGAAATATAATAAAAATAAGATTCAAAGAGTGTAAGTAATTCAAAATGATGCACTGGTGTTTCAGGGAAGTTTTAAATTGGACATGACAAGATAATGTTTTCGTAGCCTTAGTGTTTCCTGAACCAGGGAGTGTTTCAAATTATTGTTTCTTTTATGAATACTTAAAAAAATGGTTTATTATTGGAGAATTTGCATTTATGGGTATGAAATTTAGCAAGTAAAAGTAAAAGATTGATTAAATAGAACGCTTTCTTAGTACTATATTTTGTTTATATTGTAGTGCAGAAGACTAAGCTGAGATACGGGTAGGGTTAGGGACAGGTCTAGTGGTTTGGGTCTAATGTGGTGTTAACTTGTAAGGGATGGGTCGCCAGTGTAATTACAGAAATTAATTACAGATGTAATTGAATGCATATTATTTTAAAATATAAGTACAATGCATGTACATAACAAGTGCATTGTACCAAATGATTCATTAAAATGTAACCACATAGTAGTTAATGTGACTTAAAATGAAGTGTAACCAAGAATATCATTTTTCAAGTGATTTTTAAAAAATTGCAGACTTGTTTTGCATAACAAATCTATTTTTTCTTTGCTGGTCTGTTTGCAAGAGCTTCACAAGTAGGTACTCTGAGCCCCACCAGCAGATGCTTCCTGTCAGTGAGGTGTGACTTCCACATGTGAGTGAACTCAAAAAAATAAGTCACAATTGTCGCCTTGACCCAATCTCCAGAAGTGGCAAGTTTGTAGAGGAGATCTTATGTAACTATTGCGTAAATTGTGCTCTACCATTTCATTGTGGAAATTAACTAGGCATTAATTAGGCTGAAAAGTTTTTTTATTCATTTAAAACCACCACTGATTCATGCAAACAAGAAAAAGGTGGATTTCTGAGTTGGAAGGAAGTTGAAATGGCGGCACTGTTCTGGGTTCAGTTTAAGTGATGAGTGGTGTGGAATCTTGGAAGAGGGGGAGGAAGGGGGTCTGAGTCACCCCTCACATCCAGGACACTCACTCACTGTTTCCACTCGCCTCTCACAGCTGCTGCCAGTTCAGCACAAACACAGCACAACTTCCCAAACTTCACTGTAGCTCCGCATTCGGCTGTTTTATCACATCTACGGGGATTCGGAAATTCAGCATTTTTTTTTGTGCTTTTTTTTAAATAACTGACCATTTTCCACTTCAACTTTAATTTTTGCTATAAATAAGCTTGGTGTTTATGTATTACTGATCTTTGCCTTCGATGAACTGAACAAAGGAAATGAACCAGAAAAATTTCTGTGTAATTGAAGGTGACAGCCCAAAGCTAGCTCTAGTAAATCTCGAAGGTGTTTATCAGAGCGTTCCCAAATTTTTGGGGGGGAAATTTTGCTCTGTTGAAACGTTTTGAGCTCCTGAAACAAAATGTGTTTTTCCTCTGATTCTGTTTGAAACTGTCCAAAAATAAAACGCATTAATGTTTATTTTTTGATTTTCATATCAGCGTATTTATTACATATTTTGATCTTTACGGACCCAGACCCCTCCAAGCAGTTTTGTGTTTAAAAGATGTTTAATAGACATCCAAACATAGAAGTCTTGTGGGTAAAAAAAAGTCTAAATTTGTGCTGTCAGTGAAAATCTAATAGTAGTCTAACAATAATGAAAAATAGACTGGTCATCAAATAGACAGATTAGACTTCACTAGTGTCATTTGATGACCAGTCTATTTTTGCACTAGTGTTAAACGTCTTTTAGATTTCCACTGACAGCCCAAATTTAGCCTTGTTTTAGTAAAGATATCTGTTTGGGCATCTATGAGGTGTCTTTTAAACTCCAAAATTGATTACTGTTTATCTTACACGTACAGTATGTACTAATATATTATATACTGATATTCTAATAACTATATCAAAATAATAAAATAAGCCATATTTCGTCATCTTTTTTTTTTTTTTTTTTACTTGGAAGAGTTTAATTTAGGGGGTATGGGTGCTTTGGGTGTATGGACATACACGATAAATGCGCTAAATAAATACACATTACATTACATTAAACTACATTACATTATACACTCACCGGCCACATTATTAGGTACACCTTACTAGTACTGGATTGAACTCCCTTTTGCCTTCAGAACTACCTTAATCGTTTGTGGCATAGATTCAACAAGGTACTGGAAATATTCCTCAGAGATTTTGGTCCACATTGTCATGCAGTTGCTGCAGATTTGTTGACTGCACATCCATGAGGCGAATCTCCCGTTCCACCACATCCCAAAGGTGCTCTAATGGATTGATATCTGGTAACTGTGGAGGCCATTTGAGTACAGTGAACTCATTGTCATTTTCAAGAAACCAGTCTGAGATGATTCACGCTTTATGACATGGTGCTTTATCCTGCTGGAAGAAGCCATCAGAAGATGGGTACCCTGTGGTTATAAAGGGATGGACAACAATACTCAGCAACAATACTCAGACTGCAGCTCTGCACAAGACGTCTGGCCATAGGAGAAATGGTCGTGCCCAACTGAGCCTGGTTTCTCCCGAGGTTTTTTAATTCTTCACTTTCGCCAATTGGTGAAGTTTTTTCCTCGCCGCTGTCGCCTCTGGCTTGCATGGTTCGGGACTTGTAGGGCTGCGCATCGATGGATTAATCTTCAGTGTTTGGACTCTCAGCAGTGATTATTAAACCACGCTAAAATGAACTAAACTGAACTTCAACACTGAAAACTGGACTGACACTGTTTCAATTTTTTATAATGCATGTGAAGCTGCTTTGACACAATCTACATTGTAAAAGTGCTATACAAATAAAGATGAATTGAATTGAATTGAAAGGTAGGCTGTGGCGTTAACATGGGCCCAAAATGTGCTAAGAAAATATCCCCCACACCATTACACCACCACCAACCTGAACACTTGATATAAGGCAGGATGGATCCATGCTTTCATGTTGTTGATGCCAAATTCTGACCCTACCATCCGAATGTTCGAGACTCATCAGCCAAGCAATGTTTTTCCAATTCCTACTGTAAATTTTTGGTGAGCCTGTGCAAACTAGCCTCGGTTTCCTGTTCTTAGCTGACAGAAGTGGCGCCCAGTGTGGTCTTCTGCTGCTGTAGCCCATCCGCCTCAAGGTTCGACGTGGTGTGCGTTCAGAGATGCTCTTCTGCATACCCCGGTTAAAAAAGTCTATCAAATGGAAACAGTCTGGCCATTCTCCTCTGACATCAACAAGGCATTTGCACCCCCCCAAAGATCTGCCGCTCTGGATATTTTCTCTTTTTCAGACCATTCTCTGAAAACCCGAGAGATGTTTGTGCGTGAACATCCCAGTAGATCAGCAGTTTCTGAAATATTCAGACCAGCCAGTCTGGCACCAACAACCATGCCACGTTCAAAGTCACCTAAATCACCTTTCTTCCCCATTCTGAAGCTTGGTTTAAACTGCTGCAGATCATCTTGACCATGTCTACATGCCTAAATGCATTTAGTTATATTCTTATGTTTTATGCCTGTGTTAAATAAGAGTACTATAAAGGATAATGTCTAAACTATTGGGGTAGTGAATGATGTCCTGGGTCTCTGTATACTGTTTAAGACTGTTAAAAGTGTGGATGCTGCATTTGTCGTGAAAAAAAAACTGAAACTTAGGTGCATTTTATTGTGAATTTTATAGGAATGAATGCGGTTTCAGAACTGGCTTAACTATGTCAAATGACTTGGCCAAACAGTAAAGGCAGAAGCGAGCTTTGCTGTTCTAAGCCACAGAAATGAATGTGGTAAGCCAAAGAAGACCAATAAAGAGCATAACTAACTAGAAAAAACCCTTGTGTGATGAGAAAAACACAAGTGATGAGAACAGGTGCTAGAATTCAAGATTGAGTCAGATAATACAAGTACAGTTCAACTTCAGAGGAAAAACTTTTCAGGATTACTCAGGTGCTGTGGTTATTGTGTGTAAGAGCGAGGGAAAGAGAGAGAGAGAGAGACCTAGATTATTATAAACGTACCATTGTAAATATACTGATTATTATTGTTTTTATTACTGTTTTATCCTAAAATGTTGATTGTTAAATGTACAGTTTATTCTGATCTATTATTAATTTTTTATTGATTTGTATGAATAATATATGTTGAATAGTATGATATATTGAATAATAATGGGATATATTTTAATTATTATATATAAATATCTTTATTTACTGCTACTATTTACTGTGTTTACTGTGTTTTTTATTGTATATTTAGGTTACTTTTTATGTAAACTTTATAAATGCTTTGGAAATACATTTGTCATGTCAATAAAGCAATTATTGAATTGAATTGAATTGAATTAGAGAGTATTGACAAATCAGCTTTAATTCAATGTAATGTCACCCTTTTGAGAGCACAAATGGCACATAATGCTTAGTTGAAATGGTTTAGTTCTGCTGTATGCTTAGTTCTGTGAAAACTTCTATAGAAGTAAGCAAACGAATAAGATACGAGGTTTTTAGGCCTCCTTAGGAAATACGTCTTGTGTTCAGAATATTCCAACAGCAACCTCTGCTGGTCATTTGAACACACAAAACAAGTACAGCATGAGGTAAATTCAATACAAGTCATTTCACCTTTATTTTTTATAGTGCTTTTACAATGTAGATTCTGTCAAAGCAGCTAAACGATTTATTGTTATGATCCTTTTGGCTATTGGGTTTATTAAAAATGAAAGAGATATTTTTGTCAGTCTTTTTTTTATTATTATTTACCAATGCTAATCTGATATTTTTCAAAAAAGTATTTAGTCAGCCACCAATTGTGCAAGTTCTTCCACTGAAAAAGATGAGAGAGACCTGTAATTTTCATGACGAGTATGCCTCATCTGTGAGAGACAAAATTATATATTTTTTAAAAATCTGATTTTAACGCTATCTCACAGCAATTCGTAACTTTTGATTTAGTGGCTAATTCGTATGAATTCGTATGATCTAGATCGTACAATTTAGTACAATTTGCCCATCACCCAATGACGGTTGGGTTTAGGGGTGTGGTTGGGTGCCACGTTTCCTTTTTTAAATCGTACATTTTCGTATGACTGAACTCATACGAATTAGCCACTAAACTGGCAAAATGTAAAATGCTTACGTTTTCTCATGAGATTAGGCTGAAAAATCATATTGTAGGATTTTTAATCAATTAATTGGTGAATTCCTCAGTAAATTAAGTATTTGGTCACCTACAAACAAGCAAGATTTCTGGCTCTCACACACCTATAACTTCTTTAAGAGGCTCCTCTGTCCTCCACTCGTAACCTGGAATCTGTTTGAACTTGTTGGTAAAGACACCTGTCCACAACCTCAAACAGTCACACTCCAAACTTCACTATGTCTAAGACCAAAGAGCTGTCAAAGAACACCAGAAACAAAATTATAGACCTGCACCAGGCTGGGAAGACTGAATTTGTGATAGGTAATCAGCTTGGTGTGAAGAAATCAACTGTAGGAGCAATTATTAGAAAATGGAAGACATGTAAAACCACTGATAATCTCCCTCGATGCAAGATCTTACTCTGTGGGGTTAAAATGATCCCAAGAACTGTGAGCAAAAATCCCTGAACCACATTGGAGGGACCTAGTGAATGACCTGCAGAGAGCTGGGAACAAAGTAACAAAGGCTACCCTCAGTAACACACTCCGCCACCAGGGACTCAAATCCTGCACAGGCAGACATGTCCCCCTACTTAAGCCAGTAAATGTCATTGAGCCAGTAAATTGTATTGAAAATGAAACATGTCTTTCAGCATGACAATGATCCCAAACACACCACCCGGGCAACGAAGGAGTGTAAGAAGCATTTCAAAGTCCTGGAGTGGCCTAGCCAGTCTCCAGATTTCAACACCATAGAAAATCTTTGGAGGAAGTTGAAAGTCCTTGTTGCCAATTAAGCGACAGCCCCAAAACATCACTGCTCTAGAAGAGATCTGCATGGAGCAATGGGCCAAAACACCAGCAACAGTGTGTGAAAACCTTATGAAGACTTACAGAAAATGTTTGACCTCTGTCATTTCCAGCAAAGGGTATATAACAGTATTGAGATAAGATTTTGTTATGGACCAAATACTTATTTTCCACCATAAATTTAAAATAAGTTATTTAAAAATCCTTCAGTGTGATATTATGGATTCTTTACATATTTGAGGTATACCTATGATGAAAATTACAGGCCTCTCTCATCTTTTTAAGTGGGAGAACTTGCACAATTGATGGTTGACTAAATACTTTTTTGCCCCACTGTACCTTTTGTGCTAATAATATTAGGGAGAATCAAAGGCTGAATTATCCTAAAGCTTTATTAAAACTGCTGAAGGATTGCGTTAATGTCTGACAATATACAAGCAATACAAGTTTGCAGTAAAAACAGACACAATGGAACAGAATTAGCAGACTTTTTGAGATTAACTGTTTATTCTATAGTTTTTCACAATGTGCATCTGAGTGACACAAATAATTTAACTATAAAAAGAAAGTAAGGTATGGACTTATGGAAGGTCGTGTCTATCAGTTGCTGATTTGATGTTGAGATGTGTTTCACTTAACATTTCCTGGCCTGTTTATCCGCAGTAGCAACATCATCATTAGCTTTATCAACCTGGTAAAAAAAGAAAAAAACAATACAAAGTCTCAAATCTTTTCATCTGGTTATAACATACATTTTCTTTGATCTGATCACAGTTTATCATTATCATTTCCACCTTGTATTACTGATTTTTTAATTGGTTTGGTCATAAGTAAAGTGTACATTTTCAAATCTCTTAATATAAAATCTTTAACTGATCACACTTGTAACATCACTGGTCAGATCTGATGTCATGATTTCATTGCATTTGCACATATTTCCATTCCACCTAATCATTGTTTCCGAACACAAGATCATAGTGATGTATATTGCGAACATTTGCTTTAACCACCAAAATAAAACAGTAAGATCTTTTTTCAAATTAGTACTTTTAACAATCGGTTCATTCACTAGCAAACAATACAAGATACAGATTTCAAATGACTATTTGTGCTGAATTATTGTTACTGTGCTGTAAAACTGTATACACAGCCATCACAGCAAACTGACAACTGTTTAAAAGGTTTATACAATGAATATGTGATCAAAGAACACATATAGATTTTATACATAATCCAAATATGAACTAGTATGTCATATATGTAATTTGCATTACTTTGCAATTTACTTATGCATATCTAATTGTGGTCTTTAGGTGAAAACAATTAGTACTTGGTCTTTCTGAAAGCTCCTACAGCAATTTGTAACTTACAAATGATCAGAGAAGTTGAAAATATATGGACATAATGAATGCTTAATTGATTAAAAATTAAGATCAGTTGAATTAAAAGACAGACAAATGTATTAAAGTGAATGATAAGGTTTGATTTTGTAAGCTTTATGAAAGCAGTTAGTGTAAATGAAACATTTATTTCAAGAGTTCACACTTAGCTGATGATTGATTATAAAGCTTGTTTGGCATGCTGTCCTGGGAGAGAGCCCTGAGCTCATAAGATCCTCGAGCCCGGGGCTCCCTCCCGTTTACAAGGCAAGAGGGGAGTTTGAGCTCAGGTAGATCTCGAGAACTCCCCTACTGTAGTAGCTCATTAACAGATAGTGATTGCTCTTAAGAGATAACTACTTACTAGGAGCATGTCTATGGTGCTGCTTTGGATTAGTCAATTAACTTAAGTTGCATGTTTTGGACGGTGGGAGGAAACTGGGGAACGCGGAGGAAACCCACATGAGCACAGGGAGAACTTGTAAACTCCGCACAGAAACATGGCTGGCTTAAGAAGGACTAGAACCAGTGACGTTCTGGCTGTGAGGCAACAGTGCTAACCACTGGGCCACCGTGCCATCCATCTAGGAAAGGAGGAGGAGTACTGGTGGAAGGGGGGATTCTTCAAAACGAAGATGGCTGTGATATGGAACTTAGGGTATTTATAGTGGCTTCGTCTGATTGGTGAATCTTAAATTGGAAAATGCAAGACCAGCCGCAAGCAATCATAAGCACGTGATCCTCTCAAAATTAGTTTAGAAATAAACCTCACTTAGATGAAACACTTATTTTGTGTAATGAAAAGGATATTTTGTGATTATGTGCATTGTACTAACACAATTCACTTTATGCTAAATGTTTGAAAAAGTGCACTTTTGATGATCTGTTGTGACATAAGCACTAAGAGTTTTAAAAATGTACCAATGCTTGTGAAAATTGCCCCAAACCAGTTTTAAAAAACTAATAGTTTTATGAACCCTTCAAGTAAAGTTACCAAAATGTATACTGTCTATATTGGTCAATTAAAAAGCAAAAGAAGTTTTCACTATGGTGTAGATAGTGAAACACGTTACGTCATTCTGGATGTCCTGAATGGTTTTGTTCTGCTCGTCAAGCTTGTTGTTTATTTCCAGTGTTTGGTGCTTTAGAATCCCAATGTTGAGACCCAGCATTGTCAGATTGTCTTCCATCTCATCTTCCCGTTCATCATTTGTTATTCTTAAACACAAAACCAGAATTGAATTTTACAGCTAGGACCTTTACACATTTATTAGCTGGGTATAACGGTATAATATATGGGAGTAGCTTGTGGCAGTGCATAACAGAAAGCTCACCTAGTGATATAGGGGCCGGAGTGGGCTGTTGACTCAGCAGAAACAGCCTGCTCCTTTTGGACAGCAGCTGAGTGGCTCGATGCCACATTCCGCCTGCTTTCTTTCGGTTTGCTTGCTTGCTTAGATCTACTTTCTCTCTTGATGAACTTCAGTCTGGAACAGAAGCTGTTCAGATCCAAAGAAATACATCAATGAAAAAAATACTATATCAATTTATATAGTGTTTTTGAACTATACAATAGTAAAACACTTGAATTAATCTGTTGTAGTGATTCTATAGATGTTAAAGTAAAATTCCAACTGTTGTAATATAAAAAAATTAACAAACTATTATACAATGCATGTAGGGCCCCTTTGAATATGTTTTTTTTTTTTCTTTTAATCATATTGTTGTCTTCTTAAAGTTGCAGTAGGTGATCTGCATGCTATGAGAAGAGAGAAACCGGTTAGCATAATATCTTTGAAACACAGTCCCTCCCCTGCCGTCTAAAGCCACACCTCCTGAAACACGAATGCGCACACCTTAAAGATGTCAGTAGACAATCCACTAGTTCATGTCATTCGCCAGTTAGAAAACAATATAGTACTTTATATTACTACAATTGCCAACGAAAAACTGTATTATGTTTAGCACGTCTTCAGTAGTGTAGCAAGCAAAACTTGTCATAATGTGTAATATTTCATGCATGCAAGAATCGCTGGTCTCACTCTCTCACGTGCTTTGTCCTAAAGCGTCTACTGAATGGTTGGTGGTTGGGCGGCGACATGCAGGAACTACACTTATTACTAAGCCATGCCTACATGCTATTTCAGACCAAATATTCAAAGCATGGTAAACAATATAGAGAGCGTACCACAAGCTGTCATTGTTTAAAAATGAACCAATGTGAATATAAAACCAACTTCACCTCACTCTATATAAAGCAGGCTAGGCGGAATAGCGCTATTTACTTATGTTTTGTTGTTAAACTAAATAAAAATCTTCATTATCAATGCTGTAAAAGGTCCCTTATGAAAATGAAAATAGTCACATTAATCTTTGGTTAGAAGATTTCAGTGTAACTACACTGAATTCGGAACACAACAAAATCTACATAAGCTTTGCGTGAATAAAGTAGTTTTAAAACAATATTACCTGTCTAAAAGACATACTTCAGTGGACACACGTACTTCGGTGCACAATTGTACATCAACATTTGTTGACAGACAGCTTGGGGTACTTATCAGAATTATGAATTGTCAGCCTGATAATATTTAACTGGATGAACATTTTTTAGTTTTATGCCTTACTCAGAATATAAAAACACGTATAAATACATTTAGATCATTTACTTTAATCAGTACTATTGAAACGTGAAGAGACTTTTTAACCAGCACAACAAAAAATGTTTCTGGAGACAATCACCTACTGCACCTTTTAATATGTTGAATTCCCCAAGAAATAATGTAATTAATTTATACAGGTATACAAAAATATTAAGAGAATTGGAAATGTTCATTTGTTATGCTTGAGAAATCTTGCAATAATCCTTTCCTAATTTTGTTGTCTAAAAATGAGCACAATTATATCTAAAACAAGTTTATTGTTTTGACTAATTGTTATTTTATGCTTTCAATTATAATTATAATTTTTTTTTTTTTAGAAAAGCTGAAGCTTAGTAATTTACAGACTGATTGATGTGACCTACCTCTTCCACGTCCAGCTGGACAGTTTATTCAAGTTAGCTTGCGCCTCTTTTATGTCCTGGTTTATCTGTCCCAATTCCCTTTTCACATTATGTAGTTTTTCTGAAATGCGAAGAGAGAAACAGGATAAATATGCAGTCAATAGGATGTTGATGCGTGAAGTTCACTCACAACCAGTTATTTTCCAACCTTCAAACTGCATGATCAATTTGAATTTGAACCCACTCCAAAATGTAAATAGTAGTAGAAATAATAATAAAAAGTGCTGTTATTATTGTTGTTGTTTTGTGGGGAGATTTCACTCAAAACTGCCCTATTCCACAGATTTACTTTTACTTTTTACACTCAAATAAATGATGTTTGAACGTTAGTACTGAAACTACTACTACTAAAATTAGCTGAAACAACACAATTCTTGAGATTTTTTGGGGGGAAACTTAATTGTTTATGTTCAATCCACTTAAATTTGTAAAAATGAATAAATAAACTTAATTCCTTCATGTTGTTCTAACACAAATTTCATTCATTCATTCATTTTCATGTCGGCTTAGTCCCTTTATTAATCCAGGGTCACTACAGCGGAATGAACCACCAACTTATCTTTTAACTTTTACACAGCGGATGCCCTTCTAGCTGCAACCCATCTCTGGGAAACATCCATACACACTCATACATTACGGACAATTTAGCCTACCCAATTCTCTAACACAAATTTAGATTTTTTTATTTGATTTGTGTGGAACCCAGCATTTTTTACAGTGTAGATTTATTTTTAATGCACAATTTCCATTGCTAGTTACTGTGCAGTGAACTAAATTCATAAACACTGTATATGTAAATTATTTAGGGCATCAATTTAGTGGGATACTGAAATGCAGATCTGGAATCTGGTAGTGAAATGAAAGACCCACCTCCCTGCTCATCCAGCATAGTCATTGTTTCAGCTCCAATGTTCAAACACTGCAAATGACCAAATTTATAAAGTTAAGCACTTTTTGCATTTCAAATAATGTTTAACATTATGTCAACCACGTGTCACTGCGCCATGTGTCGCTGTTTAAACTTGAAATTTAAAAAAAGATTTCTTACCTCCTCTGTCATTTGAGCTATTCGACTAGTGCTTTCAAGAGACTGAAACATAAAGACAGCTAGTCAAATTCTATTATAAAAAGTAATGTATTATTTGTTGAGCCCTGATGCTGATGTCTTTGATTTAGAAATATTTTGTACACAGTGCATCCGGATAGTAATCATAGCGCTTCACTTTTTCCACATTTTACATGTTACAGCCTTATTCTAAAATGGATTAAATTCCTTTATTTCCTCTAAATTCTACACACAATACCCCATAACGACAATGTGAAAAAAATATTTTTCTGTGAAGCTCTAAATTGAGCTCAGGTACATTCTGTTCAGTTCACCTGTGGTAAATTCAGTTGATTGGACATGATTTGAAAAGGCGTACACCTGTCTATATAAGGTCCCAGGGTTGACAGTGCATGTCAAAGCACAAACCAAGCATGAAGACAAAGGAATTGTCTGTAGACCTCAAAGACAGGATTGTCTCGAGGCACAAGGCTGGGGAAGGTTACAGAAAAATTTCTGCTGCTCTGAAAGTTCCAATGAGCACAGTGGCCTCCATCATCCACAAGTGGAAGATGTTTGGAACCACCAGGACTTTTCCAAGAGTTGGCCGGCCATCGAAGCTGAGTGATCGGGGAGAAGGGCCTTAGTCAGGGAGGTGATCAATAATCCGATGGTCACTCTGTCTGAGCTCCAGTGTTTTTCTGTGGAGAGAGGAGAACCTTACAGAAGGACAATCATCTGTGCAGCAATCCACCAATCAGGCCTGTATTGTAGAGTGGCTAGATGGAAGCCACAGCTTACCTGGAATTTGCCAAAAGCCATCTGAAGGACTCTCAGACCATAAGATGAGACTAAAATTGAACTCTTTAAAAGCGAATGCGAGGCGTTATGTTTGGAGAAAACCAGGCACCGCTCATCACTTCAGGGTGCTTTTGACCTCAGACTGGGGCTACGGTTTATCTACCAGCAGGACAACACCCAAAGCACGCCGCTAAAATATCAATGGAGTGGCTTCACAACAACTCTGTGAATGTCCTTTAGTGGCCCAGCCAGAGCCCAAACTTAAGTCCTATTGAACATCTCTGGAGAGATCTGAAAATGGCTGTACATCGTCGCCTCCCATCTAACCTGATAGAGCTTGAGAGGTACTGCAAAGAGGAATGGGCAAAAAGTCCCAAAGACAGGTGTGCCAAGCTTGTGCCATCATATTCAAAAACACTTGAGGCTGTAATTGCTGCCAAAGGTGTGCATCAACAAAGTATTGAGTAAAGGCTGTGAATATACATATGTGCTTTATCAGTTTTTTTTCTTTTTAATAAATTTGCTACAACTTCAAAAAAATCATTTTTCACATTGTCATTATGGGGTATTGTGTGTAGACTTTAGAGGAAATAAATTAATTTAATCCATTTTAGAATAAGGCTGGAACATAAAATCAAACTGGAAAAAGTGAAGCGCTATGAACACTTTCCGGATGCACTGTATAAATGGCTAGGGAAATAACATGCAGTTAATGGGACAACAGACTGTGCAATGTTTAAACAGAAGGTTAAAAGGGAGGAAATTTATCTAGAGTTTAGAGAAAATAACACTGCTTTTTTTTATGAACTGAATTTTACAGAACCTTAAAAAACGTCCTCACAGTATCATGTGATACACCTACCTCATTTGTTACATGGTTTGCTTTAATTGTGATCTGTTCCTCTGACATCATGCTGGACTGGGATTCTGCTAGCATCTCTCAAACACTCTGGGAAGATAATTGGTAAAGTATAGAAGAGAGACATGTGCAGCCTGACATTAACAATAGTATTTATATAATTACAACAATGAAATTACCGTATGTACAACGAAAAAAAATCTTTTTTTACATTACTGTGAGGGTTAAGTTTTGGGTATGCTTAATTAAATTCAATTTAATTGGTAATTCAATCAATAATATGAATAATACTCAATATACTTACTGTTCTTACATTGCTGTGAGGGTTGAGTTTAGGGTTGGGGTAGATGTTAATAAAATATAAGTAATGGGTAATTCAATAAATAATATATAAAATTGTTAACGTCTGGCTGTAGCTGTATCCCTTATAACAACAACCAGTTTATGATGATGCATTCGCATTTATACCAAGATTGATTTGAAAATTTCATTCATAATTCATTTTCTTTTCGGCTCAGTCCTTTTAATAATCTAGTATTGCCACAGTGGAATGAACCACCAACTTATCCAGCATATGTTTTACGCAGTGGGTGCCAGTCCAGCTGTAACCCATCACTGGGAAATTAAAAATTTTACTATAATGCAAATACCCTATATAGCTTGAACTGAAGAACATGAAGTATTATTACTTATTAGTAGGCCCACACGGAATCTGTGTGCGCAGATTTCTGCAGATTTTTAGCCCATCATTGAGTCTGTTTATTTACTTGTGTAAATGTGTGTAAATTTATATTTATTCAATTTTCAAATTAATTTCAGTAATAATATTGATTAAAACGAAAATATTCATATGATTTATTTACAATACAGTTTGTAGAGTAATACAGTCTTTTAGTAGAGATTTTATATGAGAGATTCGTTTACCAAATAAAGTGGATCTAGTTGGATTCGCATTGTAAACATTAAATAAAAGTTAAAAAGGTATTACTTTTTGTTTCATTTGTTAAGGTTTTAGTTATGATACTCCCAAAATAATTCCGCATAAATCCGCAGATTTTTTACAAAATTCTGCGCAGAAACAGCAAAAAATGTCCGCAGATTCTGTCTAGCCCTACTTATTAGTATACGGTTTATGTATTGGTTACTGAATTTCTTTTGGGATTAAAATTAGATAGATAGATGCAGAAAGACAGACAGACAGATAGATAATCTTACCTTGTTAATAATCAGTTGAATCACTAACAGGTAAAAACGTGAAACCTTCTAACATTCATATGCCTCTTGTGAACTTGCTCTCAAAGTGGCTCCGGAGTTCTGATCAGTTGTTTTAGAACTTTTCCTTATTGCGTCACACAAAAAATCCCCACAGCTTGTGAGCATACACCATGGGCGGAGCTTGACTGGCACACCAGAGCCTGCTTGCAACCCGTCAGACACTATATTATCCCACGAAGGAAAATGTTGTCGTGACTCGTGACATTGTGTTTAGAATCGTTTGGTACATATACTGTATGTTGTAGTTCAATGTTCCTTAATAAAATAAATATATTCTACCACTGATGTAAACATGTTGGACAGGTCTCAATTCTCAGCTGAAAGCGTCTGTCTTTAAGCTAAACTTAACAGTGCCCTGAATTGGGCTGAATCTGAATGGTTTGCGTTCACTTTCGAATTCGTGATTGTGTAAATGGCTCCTTTTTTAGAAGTGAAAGGTGACTTAAAGGCTAACTAGCGCCAGACAGACTCAAATTCTGCGGAGAATTTTGCAAAAATAATAATAATAATAATAAATAAATAAATAAAAATAAACAAAATGTGCGGATTTATGCAGAATGATTTTGGGAGTCTCATAGCTACAGACTTGAAATAAAAATGCTACCTTTTTTAACTTGAATTTAGCTTAATGTTTACAATGCAAATCCAATTAGATCCACTTATTTGGCAAACAAAGCAAGTCT
>CAIGQQ010038941.1:2451538-2476623 GCA_903798035.1 Danio albolineatus | reverse complement strand
TAGTCAGTTCTTACTGAAATTATTTTAGAAACTGGATAAATATAAATTTACAAACTAAATAAATAGACTCAATGATGGGCTAAAAATCTGCGATTTCAGCATGCACAGATACCGTGTGGGCCTACTAATAATAACTATAGGCCCATGTAAAAACAACAAAAACGCTGTCGGTAAAATAATGAAAAGATGTTCTTAGCCTGTTTGCACATGTAAAAATAACCCCCTCATAAGATATTTTCATTGATGGTGTGTGTGCGTACATTTAAAAAAACACTCACAAACAGTTAAATAAAGACCATTTTAGTACTTCAGAAAGACATCATTGTTCTGACCGGGCAAACTGTAGCCTTTCTCCACAACCAAACCAGCGCAAAGTTTAAAATGATTTTTCAAGTAATATAGAAGAAACTCACACATTTAGTAAGCAAACAGCTGTAGATCAGGCGATACATTCTCGAATATAGTCAGAAAAGGGTGCTTGCCCACATGCAGTGACAGTTGTCTGACAAATGTTTGATGATCAAAGAACTTTTTCACTATTCAAAGGTTGTTTTGATGTTTCAAACCAACAATTCCATTAATTAAATAAATAAACAAACATTACTTTTGATAAAGACATATTGCACTCTATTGCTTTGTTATTTTGTAAAATTCTATTTTAGCTGGCTCAGCGTAAGCGTACTAGTCTAGTTTAAAATTAAAAAATGAAACAGGTCTATAGTTTGAAAAAAAATTGTGAAAACCATAGAGAAGTCTCTGGCAGAGAAGGGAATCACTGGCCCACCACATTCTTACAAACAAATCTTATTTATTAAAGATGTTATTTTATTGACTTGAATGGGGCCTATAATTAACCATGTATAATATAGCCTACTATACTGTCATCTAAGATCTTAAAATAATAGGCTATTGTTTTATTCGTGGCTAGAGCTTGATTAATTTGATTGACATCCTAGGCAATGAGACCTTTAAGAGGGTCGCACACCAGAAGCTCCGAATTCTAATTTCTATCAGGGTACACACACCGGCGCCACAAGTCGGTGGCTGTCTGCGGCGCTGAGCCACGACTCAGGACACTGTTCATATTTCTGCCGCGCCACAGAGCGACATCTGAATAGTTTCATTTAAAAGAATGTGTGAATGTGTGTCTGGTGTGCGATACTTCCAACTGTCATGTGCGTGCCGTGTCGCAGCGCATACAGTGTGTGACCTGCTTTACTTCGCCTTTACAATCACCTACTGCACCTTCAAAAATGCCTGGCAGATAACAGTGCAATACTTGTTTTACTTTTATTTCTTTATTCAGACTGGACTGGATATCTGTTAACAATTTTGCACAGCATATGTATTCAGATATTGCAGAAGAGGACTTTGTGATGTTTTGAAGAATAGTGTTGGAGATTTCGCTTTACCCTTTAATGTTCTCATATTTATGAAAAAGTTCTAAAGTAGCTGTTATGTCTTACTTTCATCCATGAAAGGTTGTCAGAGGGCCCGTGGCCACCAGCGGAGCCCCTGTATACATACAAACATGTACATATACACTCACCGGCCACTGTATTAGGTACACTTTACTACTACCCCCTTGGACCCCCTTTTGCCCTCAGAACTGCCTTAATCCTTCATGGCATAGGTACAAAGTACTGTAAATATTCCCCAGAGATTTTGGTCCATATTGACATGATAGCATCACGCAGTTGCTGCAGATTTGCTGCATGATGCATTTCCCCCATTCCACCACATCCCAAAGGTGCTCTATTGGATTGAAATCCGGTGACTGCGGAGGCCATTTGAGTGCAGTGAACTTATTGTATTGTTCAAGAAACCAGTCTGAGGTGATTCACACTTTATGACATGGCGCGTTATCCTGCTGGAAGTAGCCGTCAGAATACGAGTAAACTTTGGTTATAAAGGAATGGACATGTTCAGGTACACTCAGGTTGGCTGTGGTGTTGACATGATGCTCAATTGGTACTAATGGGCCCAAAGTGTGCCAAGAAAATGTCCCCCACACATTACACAAGGCACCCGGTGTGGTCTTCTGTTGCTGTAGCCCATCTGCCTCATGGTTCGTCGTGTTGTGCGTTCATTTTTCGGTTGTAATGAGTGGTTATTTGCCTTTCTATCAGCTCGGACCAGTCTGGTCATTCTCCTCTGAACTCAGGCATCAACAAGGCATTTTAGCCAACAGAACTGGATATTTTCTCTTTTCGGACCATTCTCTGTAAACCCTAGGGATGGTTGTGCGTGAAAATCCCAATAGATCAGCAGTTTCTGAAATACTCAGACCAGCCCGTCTGGCACCAACTACCATGCCACAATCAAGGTCACTAAAATCACCTTTTTTCCCCTTTCTGATGCTCAGTTTGAATTGCAGCAGATCGTCTTCACCATGTCTACATGCCTGAATGCGTTGAGTTGCTGCCATGTGATTAGTTGGTTAGAAATTTGCGTTAACGAGCAGTTGGACAGGTGTACCTAATAAAGTGGCCGGTTAGTATTTATGTAAGCATGTACACACACACACACACACACACACACACACACACCTATATAATACACATAGTACTGATATCTTTTTTTCTCATATTTTTTATTTAAAAATTACTTGCACAAAGCAACATAACAGCGCCCTCTACTGGTAAAGTCAGGTCTGCTATTCAACATAATGAAAGGGGGGGAAAAGCCAAGGAAATGTTATACCAGCTTTATTAGAAATAAAATATACTGAAATGTCCTATTCCTATACAGCATGGTAAATTTCTCCATCAAAATGAACGCTACCATACATCATGCCCCACACAATGAACAGGACTAACTGTATTCACAAGGCCCATTAATGTCTCTAGATAATTAAATATGAGCATAATCAGTCACAGACAAAGAAAAATAACATAAAAAACCAAACATTACAAGATTAGCCCAAACATACATGAACGGCTATAAGGGCAGCATATAAGGACATTAAAGGATCTGTCGTAAGTCTTTGGCGCCTCATTCAGATTAGTGAAACGTTCAGCCATGTTGACTCAAGTGCAGACAGAGGGACTGACCAAATCCATCACCATCCCCACAGATTAGACTCGATCCATTACAGACAGCAAAAACAACTGCACTCGGTGCGTCCATCGTGTTTTCCTTCTATATTAGGGGTGAGACTGGATTTGGATTGTACAGGAGGCTCTGTATTATATCGGTGTGTGAGTGTCTAACTATTTACAATAGAACAAAGACTACGATAAAAGGCACAGATGGCATTTAAGGAACTTTACTCACTTGCAGTAATTCATCGCTGTGAAGCAAAAAGTGTGTGTTTGAGTGTATGTGTGTGTTTGCGATTAAACAATCAGGCTCCTGAGCGATGCTGGCAGTGTCTATTCTCTACAGAAGTTTGTTGGCTCGCTGGTTGGCTTCATCAATGCGAGCTTTGTTCATATCAGCCTGGGGGAAATAGTTAATAGAATATTATATGGGTAAATTCATATTAATTACTATTGTATTAATAATTATCATGTCAATTGCATTAAAGGGATAAATTCTGCATTGATTTACTCCTCTTCCACTTGTTCCATACCTTTTTTCATAAAAAAAAAATAAGTGATTATAAACTTTTATGAATATTTTCTGTTGAGCACAAAGCAAAATATATTGAAGAACGTTGAGGAAAAAACAGCCATTGACTTCTATAGTTTTGTTCCAACATTGAAAATTAATGTCTACTTTTTTCCAACATTCTTCAAAGCATCTGGTTTTGTATTTAACAGAAGTAGAAAAAAATTACTTTAAGATTTATGTTATTTATCAAGGAAATATCAAAGCAATGTAATTGTAGATAGGAATTTGATTATAAAACTATGGTACAGTAGCTTCTTTATGTTTGTGTGTCCAGTTTTACCCATGTTTAAGCTTTTATTAGGCTAGGCTTTTTATAATAAACATAGTTTTCTAAAAACGTAAGCCATAAATCACAACATCCAGATTACTTAGTGGTCATGCATGGTCAGAATGTTTTAATTGAATCCTATAAATATATATTAACCACTATGTTAATCTTTTATAGAGGTTACTGCAAATAGCAATTTATTCTACTGCTATTAAAAAAACGTAAGCCATAAATCACAATAACCAGATAACTGAGTAGTCATGCATGGTCAGAATGTTTTAAATGAACCCTATAAAAATGTTAACCACTATGTTAATCTTTTATAGAGGTTACTGCTAATAGCGATTTATTCTACTGCTGAATATGCACTGCTATAAAGCAAAATGTGTTAAATATGTTTGAAGAATACTTGTTAAATACTATAATAATATCAATATTATTATATTATAACTATACATTTTCAATATAATGATAAATAATGCTCATTTAATAGCCCTGTTACATTATATTCTGGATATGAAATATGTATGTGTATTATTAATATAATTATGGTGATGACTATTATTACTATTATCATTATATTATTCTGGTATCATAATTTATGTTTACCTTTAATAAATGCAATCATTGCTACTTAAAGAAGTCCATCAAGTATAATGGTTGCAGTATTTATGTTTAGGTTTGGGCAATAAAAACAGCCAACATGCTACTAATATTAATAGTACTAAGCAATAATTATCAACAGAAAATCTAGTTTAACTCAAGAGTTACTCTGAAGATAAAGAGTAATTAAAGCATGGATTGCCTTACAAACTGCTATTTTTGTCATATAATATGCATTAAATAATGTACTGTAATCTACTCGGCGGTGTAAGTGTGTGTCTTTACCTTATCAGTGATTCGGTCAATGGTCTTGTTTTGTTTGTCGATCTCATTGCCCATGTCCAAAGCCAGATTTTTGAGATTGCCAATGATGCTGCCCACCTGGTCAAGGTTCTCCTCCATCTCATCTTCTCGAGCATCATTTGTTACTCTTTGGGAAAAGTAAAAAAAAAAAAAAAAGGCAATAAAGCATACAGTAAATCTTTATTATACACAGAATACCACAAAACAATGGGACCACTGGTCATCTTAGGAGCACAAATTAAGATATTTTAGATGAAATCTGAGAGCTTTCTCATCCTTCATATAAAGCAATAGTCCCAATATGTTCAAAGTACAAAAAAAGAAGCAAACTACTTTTGTGTGCCAAAAATCAACAACTGTAAAAAATGTTTTCTATATTACACGTATAATATCTATATGGAATAGTCCTCCCCTATCTGTGAGATCTGCATCTTCCTTCAATAATTTTAAATCAGAGTTACAGTTACATCGTCGTATGCTTGCTTTTAACTAGGGACAGATGAAATCTGCAGACATTTTTTGCCATTTCTGTGGAGAGTTTTGTAAAAAATCTGAGGATTTGTGCAGAATAATTTTGGGAATATCATAACAAAAAACTTTTATTTAATGCAAACTTCAATGCAAATCCAATTATATCCACTTATTTGGTAAACAAAGCAAGTCTCTCCTATAATAGATATCCTATAATATATAAAAGACAGAAAATATGGCTTTACAAAGTGTATTGTAAATAAATCATATGAACATTTTAATATTAGTCAATAATATAACGGAAATTAATTAAAAAACGTAATAAATATAAATGTAAACACATTTACACAAGTTAATAAACAGACTCAATGATGGGCTAAAAATATGCGGATTTCTGTGCGCACAGATTCCGTGTAGGCCTACTTATCTCATTATAAAGTCCTGTCTTCTTTATTATTATTATTATTTTTGGTGTGCAGGGTTTAGTATTTATTATGAAGTATATTTTTATCTATTTGATATCCTTCTTGTCTCGTTGTACAGCACAGTGGTCAACTATTGTTGGGTTTATTTGTGCTTTAGAAGTAAATAAATGAAATATCAAACTTAAGGAAAGTCTGCCATATCAATTTATGTGACGCGCGAGAGCCTATGATTCTCACCAATTGCAAATTGATACTATGATTACAGTTGAACTACTGAAGTCACATGGAATGTTTGACAATGGTTTCAAGAAAATGACGCCATCACAGAGAAGCCCTAAGTCACTTTTCAAAACATTTTCATTCAAAGTTCCACGTTGGTGGAATGATCTGCCCATTCCCACATAAACTGCTTATTTTCTATTACATGAGGATGAGTAATTAATAACAGAATTTATAATTTTAGGTGAACTAACCCTTTAAGGGGACTCGTCTAAATGATTAATAAGATCTGCTGTAACAGTCCCAAAATAAACACTGTACGTGTGGAGGCCAGCTGCAGATTTTGGTGTGGCAGGGTAAAAACAATGAATCCTGATTAATAGTTAAATGCCACCAAACCGAGACACATTGTAGCTTATTATAGGTCTGGAACTGCCTGCGTACACAGGAATACGCCCCCTGACCAACAAGTGTTCATTTTTAGGTAACATTATACACTAGGAAATAAGGTGGTGCAGGATTTATACTCATTCTATATTTTGTTCTGTTTTTTTTATTGTATCTTTGTCCTTCTTGTTAATATCTTTTTTGTTGAAACCTTTAATCTGCAAAACTGGAGTAGATTGCGGATTGCATTCTTAATTCTTTATTATATCAAATATATATTTTTAAATAGATGCCTCATGTTGATGTAATATTACAACTATTGATGTTCAGCGACTTTACACACTGGATTAAATGTGAAACTTTTAATACAAAGATTAAAAAAATATAAGTTAATTTCTTGTCAAATGGAGTAAAATAATGTTCACTTAACAACATTTTAACAGTAAATCTACATTGACTTGCAACAAGATGGAAACTTATTCAAATTATGGCACAGCTCCATAAAAAGCATTGACAGTAGCATGACTGAAGTAATGAGAAGGACATAAACCCAACACATGGTGGCTGTATACTGGCTTTTAACTGCTTCACTCACATGCTGGTATTCTAGAACTCTTGCCTATGTGACATTACTCAACTCCATTATATCATTATATTAGCATTATTATATTTCTTTTCCTCCAGAATTAATACAAGAGAAAATGGTTGATTCCTTTTTCCTAAACAAATTGGAACTAAACTTGAATTTGTGTGTTTCCAAATGTACCAAAAGAGGTATTGCAGTCAAATAAATGATTTGGGTTTTAAACACGGATAACAATGTTGATCTTTTGTCTGATAGTAAAGATCTTGCAGGTCCAATCTGGAACCCTGCATGAATAACTTAATTCAAATGACTTTTAAAAGAAAGTACATGTTCTGGTCTAACATTGAGATTTATTTTGTGTAATTAGTTAAGCACTGAATCAATTCTAACTAACGACCATTTATTTCTTTATGTCTATATCATATCTTAAAGATACATTAAGCAAACAAACACAATCACACAAACAAATCAGTGTTTCTGCTTTCATAACTATTGTTTATACCAGTGGTTCTCAAACTTTTTTCAACAAGTACCACCTCAGAAAAAAATTGTCTCTCCAAGTACCACCATAATGACCGGTATTGAAATACAGTAGCGCAGTAGGCCTAATTAAGCAGCGACAGCACTGCACAGTTAAAAAAAAGACAAATCAATTCCTTTTATTAAGAATATGTATTATTGTCAGCCACTTTACACATTATAAATAGTTTGAACATTAACTGTGCTTGCAGAGTAAAAAAATAACTTTACCATTTAAATTAAAATGTGCTTTTAAAAGTGATTTAAAAATGGCACTGTTCTTAAATAATAAAAAGAAAACTGCTGTACTTGTAAAGTATTAATGTATAGTAGCCTATTCATCAAAACCTGCAAATGTTGCTTGGACCTGATGAATATAGGTTATATGTCATATACGTAGCCTATATACATACATTTTTTATACCTTTTGAGATATATTATGCATGTACATATAACATAACTTTGATATCTAAACGTTAACTTGTATTTTGATACGATTCGGAATTACATATTTAAATTAGAAATGAGATCTGCTTACTGCTGGTCATTTACAGTAGGCCTGTGTGTGTCAGAAAAGCGAGTGATTAATGCATAAATTCCATAGTCTGTTGATGTTCTTGATTCTGATTGGCTGGAGGTTGTGCAACGCACAGGTAGTTCCAGTCAGTTTTGATCACAGTTCGAAATGAATGCGCTTCTCCCAAACGTTTATAGTTACCATAGCAACTCGCATGTGAAACCGACGAGAACTGTTACTGGCGGACGGGAGATCCACAAAACTAGAAAAATACTCATCTGACTGAGAATGTCTTAATTGTCCACCCATGATCGGACTGATGAAATCGTATAATAATATTAGCATGTATAAGCAGCACTGACACATGCTCTCTATCTCTTTGTCTGCCTGCGCGTCGTGCATTAACGCACGACAAGCCGTTGATTATCCCTTACATGTACAGTGCTTGACCAATTCATACGTGCAGTATTCCCGAGTTAGTAACTGAAATCTCAACACTACAGGACTGGTCTGCTGAAGGGCTTCTCTAGCGCGTGTGTCTCTCCCTCCGCACAACCCTCCGCCAGCGCGCGCGCCTCTTTTTCTTCCTCCGCGCCAAGCAGGCTGATTTTTTTAACGTTTGATGACGCGATGCACTAAAGTAAACATTCTAAGCACTCCGGTGTACTCGTACGCTTCAGGGAACAGCCAATGCTGTCGCATCACGGTGTTATCGGACGCGTCAAAGGGTTTAAAAAGTGTGTTCATTTTATTCTTTTATTATTCAGAGATTCTTCCGCGTACCACTGGAAGAAGTCCCACAGTTTGAGAACCACTGGTTTATACTATTAATTATGGGGTCATTCTGAATTAATTGTAACAGGATTCGGAGTAAATTACTAATTAATGTTGTTGGTCAAGTGAGAGGCATACTCAATCTTGTCTGCTTGCACACTGTTAAAACAATAAATATAATATTTCAAATATACAAATATCGTAATAGATAACTAATCGCACTCCTTTATCAAAGTCCATCCTTCTCAGTGTATTTCTTCCTCACCTCTTGATGTAGGGGCCAGAGGCACCCGATGACCCACCCGAAACAGCCTGTCCATTACGAACAGCAGTCGGTTGGCTGGATACAACGCCACCCTCTTTTCCCTCTGTGCTGCAGTTGTCACTGCCGGTGCCCCAAGTCCGCTTATATCTCCCATCATGCTCAATGGAGGTCACTCTGTAAAAGGTTTTTAATACTCTTCTTTACCCCAGCCTAGACATCTTATTAAAACAGTTTTGAGTATTCAAATAGAACTGAATATCTTGTTTCCTGAGTAGCGAACCTGTCACATGGGCACACACACAGACCACAGCATTTGGATAGATCCGTCAGGTTCTTCTCTGCCTGCCTCATGTCCTGATTGATCTGATCCATTCCTTGATCAACTCGCCTCAGTTGCTCTAATAAAATGCAGAAAAAAAAAGAATAAATATCAAAAATAATACTACACAGCTTGTCCTAAATGTAGATGTAACAGATTAAAACAATTGTTTCGTTTAGCTGAGGGGAAAACTAAAGAGATGTTTCTCTGGGTTTATTAGGTATGGGTTTGAGTAAAAGGTTAATCTTTGTTTTATTTTATAAATGTCAGATAACATTTCTTACAAATTTCAAATAAAAAATTTCATTTTCAAAATTTTTTATTTGTTTTCATTTGTTGTGATAGAATTTCATGGTTTTTCCACAGAATTTGGCTTTCATGACTCTTCTGAAGTTAAAGCACTAATATGATGTGTTTAAAATGAATAGAAACATGGCACCTTTTTATTAATTTATGCAAAAGTTATAAATTATGACAAGATTTACAGAAAAAAAAACATGTTTTACTAATCTGGACATTCATTTTTATGTTGCATACTTTGACAAAAAAAAAAAAAACAACTTTTTAGACATGGTACTTTTAATTTCTAGACATATCTAATAAATCCAAATAATTTTCTGATGGTCCCTTAAATGTCTTCTATAGATGTATGTAGGCACGATTTACTGTGGTTTGGATAGAGTTGGGTGTAAGGGGGTCCACAGTAACGCATTACTGTATTCTAATTACATTTTTGAGGAACGCAGTAATGTAACGAATTACATGTCTCCCTTTGCATTAAACATTGGACGTCTTACATTGAGAGATGTTATGTCCACACGGCTACATTATACATCAACTAAAGTTTAAAATATGATATCGTAGCGGACCACCCCTTTAAATCTTTTGAATATGTCAAGCTGCTGTGATCAAGCCATTGTAATGTTTTTCAGTGAACATTAAATTACTGAATGAGCTGCAGATTATTTTGGGTTTTTATAGGTATAACTTATATGTTTTAAAAGTAACTTCAAAGTAATTAGTAACCTGATTACTTTTTACATGAAGTAATTAGTAATTTAATCAGATTACATTTTTCTATTTTCTATCTATTACTTTTTAAAGTAATTTATTCAAACTCTGTTTGGAAAAGTTAAGGTTTTAAAACCTGATACAAGTTTTCTGTAATACCTTCCTGAGGTATATGCAAGTTTTTGTTTTGCATGTTTTTCACAACTACTTTATTTTTAGTTTTTTGGTGGGGCAACAGTTTCTCCAGCAGAAAAAGAACATCTACATCAAAAGCTACTGGTCCACAATATTTAAAATGTTTCTTAAAATAAAATATCTTGTGTTCAATTGGGGAAAAAGTTGTTGTTTTTCACCAAGATATTTATAAAGAACATATTTAGGAGTAATAATCACAATACCGTGAAACCATGATATTTTTATCAAAGGTTATTATGCTGAATCTTACACTGGCCCATGCCTAGCTGTATGTTAATACTGGTGCAGTCACTCACCTCCCTGCTCATCCAGCATGGTCATTGTTTTGACCCCTGTCTCCCGACTCTGAAAATTCACACGTTTATATAATGTTAAATATTGTATATAAACTTCAATGAGCAAATTCTTCATGCTTTTATTGCCACTGGTGCTCTTACCTCCTCTGCCATCTGTAGCATCCGCCTAGTGCTTTCAAGTGACTAAACAATAATGACAAAAAGAATAATAATAAATAAAATACATATTCAAAATGTAGTCAAATCATTACAGTACAGCGCCACAGAAACTACTGTGCTGAACATACATTTGCGTTCTGCATGCAAACATCAAACTATGTGTACCTAACACTGAAGCATGCCTTTGGCTCATAAAGCCAAAGTTTGAGTTCAATTCAGAAGGAAAATAACACAAACCTTGTGATAAATACAGAAATTAATAGAAATGTGAAAAGCCAAGATAGTTCTATAAAGCCATGCAAGAATCACAGGACATACACACGAACACAATGTGAGCAGACTGTCATGATTGTGGAATTATTTGAATTTTTGTAATTAAATTGAATTCAAATTTCTACTTCAACGTTTCAAAATTAGTAAAAAAATAAATAAATAATAAAGAATAAATAAATACATAAAAAAATACCCAAGTACATAATGTTAAATAATATTTTTAGTAAACAACCTAATTATCACTTGTGTTATAAATAAATAAATTATAGACAGTGCATCCGGAAAGCGTTAAAAGCGATTCACTTTTTCTACAATTTTTTTATGTTACAGCCTTATTCCCAAATGGATTAAATTAATTTATTTCCTGTAAATTCTACACACAATCCCCCATAATGACAATGTGAAAAAAGATTTTTTGAAATTGTTGCAAATTTATTAAAAATAAAAAAAAAACTGAAAAAATCACATGTACATAACTATTCACAGCCTTTGCCGTGAAGCTCTAAATTGAGCTCAGGTACATTCTGTTTTCACTGATCATTCTTGAGATGTTTCAGCAGCTTAATTGGAGAACATAAATTTAAACTAATAAATAAACTATGCTACACATATACTATGCAGTATTTATAAGGATAGTGCCTATTTTGAATATATTTATAATTTTCGGAGATCAGCATGGAATCAGCCTGTCATATTGAGCAGAGCAAAAAAGGTGACAGAGAGGTGGCATAAATAGTCATTGAAGGAGAAAGTTTTTCAAATTACAGCTGATCAAATCATTATTAAATTGTTAAATGACATTCTATATCGATCTCTCTTTTGTATGTTGAAGTGCTGTATTCATACCATATAATTTGCTAGTGTTTGCTTTGGCTTTTTCGAGGTTAATAATTGTGATCACCCGATTGCAACAAAGAAATACTGGGAAATCTCTGTAGACTGATGGCATTTCATGCTGTTCAGCAGCCTTATAAAAGTAAAAAAAAAATCACCTGTTTTGTCACTTTAGACATTACTCAAGAGAATCATTCAAATACTAGTTCTAAAGTGATGTGTTTTTAAGCAACAATTTCTGCTATTCTGACATCAGCTGCACATGTGAATGAATGGCAGAAGAAAGCAGTTCCTCATACAAAAGGGTTTTTGAGACTCTCTGTGTTTGATTTTTTTTTACACACGATTATGCCGTCGAACATTTGTATAAACGCAAAATCACACTCGTAGCAGTGCAATATGATTGTAAATCATCCTGTGGCCTGGTGCCAATGCACGCCTTCCACCAGTGCTGATATACAGCCATATAGCACTGCTACTCATGTGATATTGCTTATATACTGTATGTGTGTGTGTGTGTGTGTGTGTGTGTGTGTGTGTGTGTGTGTGTGTGTGTGTGTGTGTGTGTGTAGGAGGTATGGTAGGAGTGTTTTATTTCTACAAAATCTCTAGTTTACCCCCATTCACCCATGTTGATGTGTCTTTCATGCTATTAGTCTCTACTACAGCACACAGGCTCAAGTGAATCCCTTCAGAGGCAGCAAGGAAGAGAAAGAGAGAACAAAACAGTTATGAGTAAAGTAAGAAAGGAACGTGTTATTGTTACCTGAAGATTTTAGAAGCAGAGAATTAAATATTCACAAAATCAACAAGAATAAACACACATTTAAGGACTCTAGTGCCAGAAAAGTATTATTAGGAAATGCAGCATTGAAAGAGAAGAGTAAGTAACAGGCTTTACTCTCACAAACAATGAGTCTGCAAATACACAGGAACTTGAATGTGTTTTTTTTTTTTTTAGGTGTGAAGTTTCTTCATTGTCATCTATTCGCTACTGAACAGATGACAGGCTTACCTCATCGGTAACTTGATTGGCTCTCATTGTGATATCTTCTACTGTCATGTCGGCCATCTTGCTGGTGTCCAAGTTCGCCTCTCCTCCTGTGACCTTAAGTTCCACGCTCTGGGGTCTGAAGGCAAAGGTCAAAGTTCAGAGGCCATTCAAACCCACACAAACAAAGATGCCCACAGAAAAAGCTTTCCCATGGAAATCTACCACCTGGAATCTGAAGGAATTTCTGTCATCGTTACTCAGCCTGATGTTCATTAAAAATATATATATATGTGTTTAACGTGAAACTCTGGAAAGGACTATAAATGTAGTCCTCGTTTGCGATCACTTCAGTCTTCAGGGCTGTTTCATGACAATGATTTCAAGTACAGCATTTTATTTTGGTTGTTCATTGACAATAACCTAAAAAGCTAACTTTTGAAAAATGTGTTTCAAAGTCCAATTTTTGATGACAGTTATTGTCTTTGTAAAAGAAGAGATTTGTCAAAGAGATGTCATGTGCTAACATACTTCATGTTCAATCTATAGGCAAGGCACATGCGAGTACTTGATCATCTTTTAATTGATTTAATTGTTTCTTTTCACCTCTCTGACATGGATTATACACGTTTTAGTCAGTTTTGTTGATCCATATCAATGGAAATCAACTAGTTTTTACCACGTTGTTGTTTCGCAAACATACCCTGAAAAACTTATACAGAACCAAATTTAAGTTTTGAAATCCACCAGACAAAACACATTTGCTGAGTAGATGACAGAATTGTGTGTAAAAATAATTTTACTGATATTTTACGTAAATTAAAATAAATAAATAAATCACCACAAGTGAAAAGTGATCATTGGTAGTGAATTATCATTTAAAAATCATTTTTAAAATAAAATAAAAATGTGCTATTAAAAATGACACCTCAGAGAACACCATGAGGAAATAAACAGCACAGACAACCATTCTTTTACTGTAATTTTTTTCCTGTTATTAAGAAGCGTTTTCATTTTTATTTCAAGTTTAATCGCTTATAATGTTTTGTCAATTTTATTAGCATATATAATGTCTGCGCTGTTTAAGATGCTCTACATTGTGTGAGATGGGTGTGAGAGATATACAAAAGAAGTGTGATGTTTTTATGAAGACTCTTTGACCAAGTGTGCTCAACGCCACAACACGATATAAAAAAAAAATCCTGATGCTCTCACAAAATAATAGAAATACTTATAAAACAATAATGAATTAACACATACTAAGTCAATTATCGACTAGCACAGACTGTCACAGCTTACTTATAAATCTCACATGCATTGCAGTAAAACTGCAGTAAAAAAAACCTAGTAAACTGCTTTATATGAGCCAACAAAGTGCATAATAAGCTTGCATGGACGGAGGAAACAAATGCTAAGTATTTTTCCTACATTTCTGCAACTTTCCTGTTTCATACACCAACAAGTTTGAGGCAAATCATAAGAACAAACTTTTTTTTTTTTTAAACTCTTGTTGTTCCAAACCTGAATTACTTTATTAAACTCTTTAACTGCCTGCTCTACCAAATGGTTGACCATGTTTTAAATAATGGCTGTTAAAGTAATTTAAAAAATGAAGAAATGAATGATGGTTTACATTACACAGTATTGTTGGTTTACAAGAAATTCAAACAAACATAATCCTGTTGCACTACTACACTTGATTTTGGTTTTATTTTATTTTAAGAAAACATGTTAAATGAGAATCTGAAATATTTTATGGCAAACTTTCAAAAAATAAAATTATTTAGTATTCAAAAATGTTTTGATTATATATTTTTAAATAAATTGGACTTAAACTTTATATTTTCTGATAGCATGTGTATTAATTCCACTACTTTTATCATAAACTGACTATCAACCTCTACCAAATGGTTGACATTTTAGAAATTATGGGATGTGTTGAAAAATAAATGCATTGAGTGTGTTAAATAGCAACATTAGGAGTTAAGAAATGCGATGAAAAAAAAATGTTGGTGGTGGGGCAGTTAAAGGGTTTTAATTTAACACAAACAGATGTGTGGCCTCAATCACTTTCACTGTACATAACAAATATGAGATTAAACTTTTTGAAAGTCAATCAGGAACAACACAAGGGTCAAAAAATGAAATCATAATGTTAGTTCCCATGTAATCTACCACTAAATTACATTCTCAAGCCATTTATTTACCAATCCTGATTTTGCAAACAGTTCAATCTATTAGTATGAGCACTAACATCATGTCACAGACTCCAGTGAACAGTCCATCCATGAGCAACACCTCCTTAAGAATTATGCATTTCCAGCTTGTCAACAAAAACCGGTTCCTCAAGGTACGTTTTTCTAACGTCATGTCTACACTATTTCATCTTACACACTTCTATCAGACACTAATCAACACAATCTGGACCTGCTTTGTGTTCAAATGAGATTAAACTACAGCAAGCCTCCTATGTTTGAAACTTGAGCTGTGACACACCAACATTCAGGAAACCACAGACAGCTGTTTCTGAAACAACACAAATCCGATTTTATCAGAAGATTATAAACCCACAGCAAAGATGTCTCATGCCGCTGAATCCAATGTTCACGTTTTATCCCCAACGCCAGAAGGACAGAGCACAGTTTCAGGTGAGTTACATAAACGAGTTAGTACTCTGAAGAAAAAGTGTGGAAAGACTTGCAATCTTCCCAAGACTTCAGGATCCCGTCACCACGAGTTACGACCAGGCGTTATACTTACTGTTTACTCATGATGTTTCTCGCTGTTCTTTATTGCTAACTTACAGGTAAAAGTGTGTTTGTTTAGTTAAGGCAGTGGTTGTTGAGTTGGTCTCGCATTCAGTTCCGCTTTGGGGAAGTAGAAACGCATTACCATCCTCTTGTTTTTCAAAGCTGGACTCAACCTGGAGCTCAACGTTTCTCTCGCTAACTTACTTACTGAGGTTGAATCCGGAAGAAGTGAAGAATATGACTGACGATCGATCGGTCTTTGGACTGTCTTTTGAATGTGTTTATTGTCCGCGCTGATCCACACTCTTCCCTAGTACATTCCTTCGGACTAGTTATGGCAGTGGTGCGCATGTGCAGTCATATGACAGGTGACTTACTGCGCATGCGCCAGAGAGTGACGTAAGGGGTATAAATAGAAGTATAATTATTAATAACATCAGAAAAGATGCTGGAGGGGTGAAGCATATAACAGATGATGTTAGCATTTTAATGGATCATGTAGTATGAAGGGGAAAAAAGCATGCTTTTGGCCGCAACACTATAGCTTAGTTCCCGTATAAAAGAGGAAGAGAAGTGGATACTTCTTATGCGTCACATGAACATAAAAACACGTCTAAAATATTGATATTTGTAGGTTTTTAAGCTGACCACTGTGACACGTTTGTAGTTTTTTTAAAATATGGAATTGTAGAAAAATATGGAATTGTAAAAAAATGGAATTGTACAGTTGGTAAGTGCTACAATATATGAAAATAACCAGTTAATTTAATATACGAACCGAATGCAAAAAAAAAAAACCATCTTCGCTACACTTTCACTTTGTTTTTGAGTAACTTTTGTTTTTAGGTTCATTACAATACAGTTCGTGCTGATATCACCGCGATGACGTGTAAATCCCGGAAGTGCCTTTAGGAAACTTGCTGGTCAGCTGTATCAACTTTAGAGCAGCCCGATCTCATCGAGAATGTCTTTCAAACGGGATAATATTACAGTCTAAAACTGGACTCTTCCTTAGTGGGGTATATTTACAGGTATACGCTGTTTTGTGTGCGTTTCTACATTGCTTTCGCAGTTCCCTAGGCATGTTGTTCACGACTCACGCCTAGACTCGCTCGCATGTTATTTACATGTTGCGTGTTATTGTCAAACGTGACTAGAGGCGCTTGTTTAGCACGTGAGATAACACCATTTAAACTCATGGACATTGTCTATGTTAAGTTTGTTTATCTGTGTGAAATATGATGTCGCCTTTTCAGTACGAACAAATGATTAAATTTCTGCTGTAATCGCGGATTAGTAGTTGTCAGCCGGGGTCAGGGGCCCACTAGGGGGCCTCAGCAAACCTCAAAGGAGGCCACAAGAATAAATGTAATAAAGTGGTAATAAATATTTGTCTAAATTGAATTTATTTAATACATATTGTAATGCTCAGACGTTATAATACTAGGTATGTACTTCTTTAATAATGCCCCCCAAAATGTTGTTTTTATGGCCACATAGCTAATTGTTATTCTTTAGTATGTGTGCTTTGGGTTCCCTTATTTATGTTAATAAAAAGGTTAAGATATGCTCATGGTGGATTCATCTGGATTTTTATCAGTGGTTGAGTCTTCCGTTTCGTTAATGTGATGTTATTGGGGCATACTTTAGGCCCCATATACCCAATTGAGCATTTGTTCAAATGTCATAGCCTACCAGACCTTATTATTAGGCATGGGCCGGTATAAGATTCTGACGGTATGATAAACTTGGATAAAATATCCACGGTATGCCGGTATTGTGGTTACTTCTCTAAAATATATTCTTTTTAAACGTCTGGCTGAAAAACAAAACCTATTTTCCCTTTGAACACTATATATTTTATTTTAAGAAACATTTAAAGTATTTTGGAGCTGTAAACATGTCAGGCTAAATAATTCAAGTGAATCATTGACTTCTGTTGTCTTTATTTGTTTCGAAAACACAGGTATCTTTCCAATTTACACCCAAAGAACAACAAAAAAAAAGTCAATAAAAAATCTTACAGATACCCTAGGAACAGTATAGCATAACATTTTGGAGGTATGGAAACCTTGACTTTTCAAAACCGCAGTATACCTTGAAAACGGTTATCGTCCCATGCCTACTCATTATGTCTTTATGAATCCCATCTGGTGTACATAACAACATGGTCCTTGTGTGTATTTTAGCTTACAAATTTAGGGACCAGTGGATTTAGTCAATGTTATGAAAACTGGATGTTTTTATTTCTTTTTTTATCTAGACTCATTATACTGGATCTTTTTTATGTATAAATAAATTGTTATATTCCATAGATAATTTGAACGACACAATGGAGGAAAAGAGTAAGAAACGTAAAAGCCCAAAACCGTCATCCAACCAGGCGCCTCCCTCAGTGCCTGCACGAAAAACTACGTCCAGCAGATCATTTGGTGTTGGTGGGACAGGCACACACTCCAGTCAGAGGGCAAAATATCGCAGGTCAGCATCATCTGTTATGCTATTAAAATGACAGTTTCTAATTTCAGTCTTCAAATTATTTGCATGTTTGTTTTTATTTTGGGATTTTAGGGGAGCGCGAGACAAACCGAGGCCCCAGAGTCAGTCAGGTAAGAGTAACCAGTCAAGCCACATCCAGCACTCGTTTCTCACAGATGTGTCTGATGTTCAGGAGATGGAAAAGGGTCTGCTCAGCCTCCTTAATGACTTCCACTCTGGAAAATTACAAGCTTTTGGTAAGCATTTACAAAACTGTGCAGCACAACAGAACTACAAAATATGCTGCTTGCTGAAAATCTAAATCTTCTCTGAATCAGGCAACGAGTGCTCTATTGATCAGATGGAGCATGTGCGAGAAATGCAGGAAACGCTGGCTCGTCTGCACTTTGACCTGTATGGAGAAGTGGACGAGCTGCCAGAGGACCAGAGGAAGTCTGCTTATGACACCAACATGGATAAACTGTTATTAAACGTAAGCAACATTAAATATTTGGTCATTAATAAATAAATAAATGTGTTTTTGTCCATTGAGTGCAATGAAATTCCCTTTTTTCCCCTTCAGCTTGAAGAGTTGAGCTCCTCAATGTATCCTTTCATGTATTCGTTATGTTGATGATGTTAAAATGAATATCTTTATAATGTTAAGTTAAAATTGATGAGGTGCCATTTTTATTTATGCAATGATGGTAAACAAAGTGTGCCTTTTCACTTTCCAATAGGGGTGGGCGGATCGATCCTAATATCGATAGTATCTATACCAACAATGGTATTGATATCGGATCGATAGTAGCCTTCCGAGATCGATACTTTTATTTAATTTATGCTAAAGTACATTCTCCTGTTTCATAAAAGAGTGGACGTGACTCTAAATACCGAAATAAATAATATCTAAATAAACGAAAATATTGCAAACTGCGATGTTTGTAGAAAGTCTATTCTATACTGTGGCAACACCACAAATCTACACAAACACATAAAACAGAAAAACACGAAAAAGAGAACGCCGAGCTGCAAAAAAGGAGACAAGAGGAGGCAAATCCTCCAGACAGATCCCCAGCAGTGTCAGCCCTGAGACAGAGGTCACTGGCCGAGTCGTTTCGGAGAGGCAATTAATATGTAGGTAGCTAGCTACAGTGGTGAAATTAATATTTCAGTTATATAGGACATTCTGTATTAGTTGATGCCAATTTGGAAAAAAAAGCAAAATGAATACTTTCATCATCAGGATCATTAAATATAGCCAATATATTCAGCACATTAAAACCTGCTATCTATAAGAATTATTTTGGAATTTTAAAATATACATGATTAGAACAGTAGGTTTTCCCAGAGATGGGTTGTGGCTGGAAGGGCATCCGCTGCGTAAAACAAATGCTGGATAAGTTGGCGGTTCATTCCGCTGTGGCGACCCCGGATTAATAAAGGGACTAAGCCGAAAAGAAAAATGAATGAAAGAACAGTAGGTTTTTCACCAGCTAAAAGAGGATTTTAAGTCAGTTATCTTTTGTTGTAGTGTGTTAGCAGGAAAAACACTTAAACCCCAGACTGAAGCAAAGTTTAAAAAAAATTATTGTTCTCTAATAATAAGTTTGTGTTTGCAAATCCAGATCATTACGATAATAAAATGTTTTTATTTGGCTTAAAAGTGTTCAAAAATTGTCCTGGGTTTTAACATAGGCATTTAATTATAGCTGCTTTGAGAGCACTCAACTCATAAATTATCACACACTGTTCTCCCCTACAGAAAAGCACATTTAGGTTCAAGTGCATGCTTTTTAATGTAAAAGTATCGTTATCGATATCAGCAATACTGGCCCTGTATTTACTTGGTATCGGATCGATACTAAATTTTGCAGTATCGCCCAGCCCTACTTTCCAAAACCTTCACCTTTTCAGTTTCCCTATAGTGAAACTGCCAAGATCATTTCTAAGATGAATACATCTTGCGTCAAAAAAACTTTTCACTTATATTTTTACTTATAATTAACTAATATTACAAGCATGCATTTCATATCAGAGTTCATTAGTGCTGCTTAATTTTTCAGTTGCTTGATTCTAGCAGTATTTTACACATTCATTAGCATTATAAGCCATGAGTTTTTACTCTCTACTTTACTGAACCTAACTGTTGCACTGTTATTATTTTTTAAATACTAGTTTCCAAAAACGTGTTCATGTACTCATTGTATCAGCAAAATTATAAATTTTTTTTACAGGTTGGTCTAACTGAGCGTAAAATCCTTAACTTGTATTTCTCAGACAAAAGCTTAACCTTGCTGACACTCAAGATGTCCCCAGAACTTCCAGCATATAATCTACAAATTCTCTACCATGGAAAATGTGCATAATTAACACAGAACAGCTTTGGAGAAACGCCAGTATTACAGTTATATCGGTGACACTGTGGATCTTAAACTTGTAGAATTGGTCAGTTTGGCTAGTTTGCACTCTGTAGTTTTGTAGATACAATATCAAAGAACAAATCCAAACAGTTGTGATGAAATGCATATTACCACAAAAAATATATGCGTTCATAAGATAATGTGACATCTAAATCTTATGTCTTAAATGTTGCCTTGGAGTTCATATAGCAGCACCTTTGGATCATCACTAACTCACTTTAACAAGCAACTGATGGGCACAGTTTGTATTTATTAATGCCCTTTTTTAAAAGCAATTAACAGTGAGATAAATGGCAGGTTACGTCTGTTTCCTGAGAACTACTGAGATTGCAGAATAAAATTGCATTGTATATTTTAGTTATGGACATATTTACATATTTTATTTTTGATTTAAACCTTAGAAAAGTGAAGTGTAACCCACTGGCTGATTGTTGGTTAAACTTTTTATTCATGCATCTATCAATAAAGTTATAATGTCAAGTATGACTCGCGTTTGATTTCTCAGTTATGTAAATGAACATAAAAATATTACAACTAATGACGTATTTTGCTAAATGTATCTAAATATATATATTTATTTTGGGAATGTGTATTTGGGGGAAATTAATTGTGTGTTCTGAATTTACGAATCGGATTTTGTAAATGTGAATTGTGCTGTGCATTTATGAATTATGTATTGTTTTTGAGGCTGATTCTACTCCGAATAAAATGATTGTCAATAAGTAATCATCCACGACATATGCTAAAAGATAGACGCTTGGTGTGAAGGAATTTCCAGAGCTTCCTTTGTTATTTGGTCTCCAAGGAAACGAGGTCTTAAAGGAGGCGCTGTGTTTCCTGGATGTTTACTCAAGGTTTGTTTGGAACTAACCGATAACAAGCTGAAATATTTTCGCATAATTTTTATCCATTATATTCAGCTAATTGTTAAGTGAATCAAATAGGCTATATTTCATCTACCCAATAATCTAGTTACACTTGGACGGTGATCATTTTGGACTTGTTTTAGCTTCTTGAACGGTTGGAATGACGTCTGTGGAATTTGGAACTCATTTTAAGTCAAAAGACCGCGGGAATGCAGATGTGAATTATCAATGGCAGATGAATGGGAGTGATTACAGACAATCGCTGTCGGACTGGTCACGCTCTGACGGTGCAGAAACCAGATTCAGTGCATGGACGCCTGTGGCTAATAAAGCATGTAATCAACAGGTTAGAAGTATATGCTTCTTTTTTATTTTAACTTATTGCTTTTTTTACAATATATATTTGAAATGTATATGTATTTTTAAAAAAATACATATACATTTTTAATATATAGATAATTTTTTTTATTAAAGAGATAGTTCACCCAGTAATCAAAATTTTGTCATTATTTACTCACCCTTTACTTGTTTCAAATTTTCATGAGTTTCTTTCTTGAGAAGATATTTTAAAGAAAGCTGGAAACATGTAACCACTGATTTCCATGGTATTTGTTTTTCCTACAATGGAAGGTCAATGAGTACCAGTGGTGTTAAGTAACAAATAATATTCAACACTGTAATTGAGAAGTTTTTTTCAGGAATTATAACGAAAGTACTTTTAAAATCTGTACTTTCACTTGAGTACATTTCTAGTGCAGTATAGGTACTTTTACTCCACAATTTTCCTTCTGCCTGCAGTCACTACTTGATTTTGTTCTCATCTATGGGGATTGGCTGAGGAGAAAAATCAGTCCTGTGATTCCTGTCCAATCTAATCGCACAAAGAGGCTAATTCACATCATACAGAACAACCTCAAGGCAAGGGTGCTTTATAAATGCAGCAAATCGCCTGGAAGCATCAAAAGTGTTCAAGAAGCAGTCCAGAATCTTTACATGCAATGATCGAGATACTGCTGACTGCATGTCATTGATGAGAAGATGACAGATGTTTACTGTAATGATGACTGAAATTGCCAAATGCCCAATCACTAAACGCACTACAGAATGTTAAATTGTCACACAAATTGCATGTAAGCGCATCTGTTGTTCACACAGTGTAATACTCAGTACTCTTGCGTATTACTTTAGGTCCACTTTTTACTCGTATTTTGAGTAATATTTACAACAGATACTTTTATTCGCACTACATTTTTGGGCAAGTAATGGTTCTTTTACTTGAGTAGGATTTTTCAGTACTCTTCCCACCACTGATGGATACACGCTTTCAGCTTCCTTTAAAATATCATATTTTGTGTACAACAGAATAAAGCAAATTATAAAGTTTTATGCGAGAATATATTGAGTACATTTTCGAGTGAACTATCCCTTTTGAAATGAAGTTATCATTTTATTTGTTTACCATCATACTGTTTATTTGATTTACCTTCATATTTCATACTGCATGGTCAAATTATTGAAAAATTTGAATTAATATTAATATTCATAAGCGAATCCTGAAAAGTACAAGCACAATCGCCTCATGGCAAGAAGGTCGCTGGTTCGAGCCCAGTTGGCATTTCTGTGTGGAGTTTGCATGTTCATGTTCTGTGTTCGTGTGGGTTTCCTCTGGGTTATCCGGTTCCACAAGTCTAAATACATGCAGTATAGGTGAATTAGAAAAGCTAAATTGGCCGTAGCATATGTGTGTGGATGCAAAGGTGTATGGGTGTTTCCCAGTGTTGGGTTGCAGCTGGAAGGGCATCCACTGCGTAAAACACATGCTGGATAAGTTGGCGGTTCATTCCACTGTGGCGACCCCGGATTAATAAAGGGCCTAAGCCAAAAACAAAATGAATGAATGAAAAATATGATGTAATATGAACTGTTATTAGCATCACACAAAGCAGAACATTATAATTCTAGTGTGATTTCTGAAGGATTAAGTGACACTGAAGACTGGAGTAACGGTGTTCAAAATTAAAGGGATAGTTCACTCAAAACAGAAAATTATCTCATCATTTACTTCTTCAACACAAAAGACGATGTTTTGGTGAAAGCTGGAAACCTGTAACCATTGACTTCCATAGTAGGCTATTCATTTTTCCTACAAGTTTGGTTACAGGTTGTACAAATGGTTACATCAATGGTTAAGTTTTCAGCTTTCATTAAAATATTTTTTTTTGTGTGTGTATGTGTGTGTGTGTGTTCAACTGAAGAAATTTTTGATTAAATCTAAACTTTGGGGTAAACTATCCCTTTCAGCCCTGTATAACAATCACAGGAATAAATAACATGCTAAAGTATATTTGGACAAATAAAAAACACACCTTTTTCCATGTTATATACATTCATTCATTCATTTTCATTTCTGCTTTGTTCGTTTTTTAATCTGGGGTCGCCACAGCGGAATGAACCGCCAACTTATCCAGCATATGTTTGACGCAGCGGATGCCCATCCAACCGCAACCCATCACTGGGAAAGATCCATACACACTCATTCACACACATACACAATTTTAGCTTACCCAATCCACCTATTGCGCATGTCTTTGGACTGTGGGGGAAACCAGAGCACCAGCAGGAAACCCACACAAACACGGGGAGAACATGCAAACTCCACACAGAAATGCCAACTGACCCAGCCGAGACTCGAACCAGCGACCTTCTTGCCGTGAGGCGAACGTGCTACTCGTAATAATGGAAAAGCATTAAAGCTAGCTTCGATACATTTGTAGCTTTTTCAGGAAAGAACCACTCTCATCCTCCACTGGTTTGACCTGTGGACAGACAGACAAAGGAAAGAGTTTATTTGCCAACTGCTGAGAAGATGCTCCAAAGCGCAGCTCAAGTAAATTCGCAGAGCATAGAGTCTGATCTTACACAACTCACACATATGAATCACACATTCTCAGATAAAGCCTTTGTCAATAGAGAGGATTCGATGCTTTCAGGTTCACCAATGATTGTCTGGCAGAATCAGTTCCCGTCAGCCGGATGGACTTCACTGCTGTGCTGCCTCGACTTCTGTCTCTCTACATCATGTCTTTCCTCAGTCCTCGAGACATCTGTGCTGCAGCGCAGGTGTGTTGGCACTGGAAGTTTCTGGCAGAGCAGGTAAAAACTGAATAAATGCTGAATAAAGGTGACCTCAGTGCAAAAATGATGGTATCACATTGCTTCTTGCAACAGATTTTCAATAACATTTTAAGACAAGATTTGATCAAGGGATTTCAAAGTTGAACACCCCACAAAGATGTACTCATACAATAAAAAATGTATTTGGACTGTCCTGCTTTTAATGACAGCAGAATGTTTTTTTTTTTTTTAATGAGGTAAACTCACATAAAGAGATATTTAGCAGTTTTAACTGGGAAAGCTTTAGAATATTCCATCATATACTAACATTAAAAAACATATCTAATTTATTGTGTTTATCAGTTTGTTTTTTATTGTGTAAGAGTCCATGTGTTAGCCCAACGACGAAGCTAACAGCATGGGT
>CAIGQQ010038941.1:2439962-2451528 GCA_903798035.1 Danio albolineatus | reverse complement strand
CAATTTTCAGGGTTTATTATCATGGAGAGATATAGCCAATTCTTACAATTGTATTTATTTTTGATTTATTACTTTCAAAAAATGAATATGTCAATTATCTTTCCTTTGATGCTGACATGGCATTAAATAAATACACATGATATGCTTATAGCGGCAGTTAAAATGTGTAAATTCTTGTGTCTTAAATGGGTGGTCCAGAGTGTATTTTTAAAGCTTGATTGTGTTTATGGGGTGCAAAGTAATGTGTGCGCATGCTTCATTTGTGAAAAATCAATTTTTTTTTTCACATATCTTACTTTGATTAAATACAGCTACTCAGCTAACATGAAATCCACTGTCATATTTCCTAGTTCCTCCAAAAGCCTGCCCTCAAGAGGCTCTGATTGGTCAGCTATCATAATGTGCTGTGATTCGCGGATCGGCTCCATGTCATCAGGAAGTGTCCTGGACATTACAGCCATACCTGTCAACATTGGGATGTGAAAATAAGGGATACGCCCACCATGATAAGGGATGACACACGTTAAAATGAAAGCATTCAATTGCTTTCCTAACGTTTTATGCTCATTTAGGACAAAATTAGTTGTGTTTGAAAAAAAAAAAACATCATGATCGACATCTTTAGTTGTTATTATTATAAATTATGTGTATATGTCTGTTCAAACACGCACCCAAAACCCAGTATCCACTTTTGCTACGCTTCAAATCGCATGTACAGAATCGGTTTGGGAAACAGCGTCTATTTATCACTAAGGAGCGCCTCAGCTCTGAACGCACCGTTTTATGACTGTTTTGAGGATTGCATAGGAGGAGCGACGCCGCCTGTAATGAAAAGAAAAGGAAATCCCGCTATTTTTATATTTATTTCAAAGTGTTTTCATGCCTAAATTAAACAAAAGCACAGAACTGACTCACATTTAAGAGCAAGGGGTGACCCTTCGTGGTTCGGCGGTGTGGATTGCGCATAGGGAGGATCGGCTCTTTAATGTTTATTGCCACCCTTCAGAGAAAGACTGAAAATACGGGAAAATACCTTTATGGGATGGTAGCAGGATAAAACTGTAAAATACAGGAGAATCCCGGGAAAAACGGGAGGTTTGACAGGTATGCATTACAGCACATCTGGCCATGCCCCTTCGCTGCGCGGGGTGTATGCTTGTAACCTGAAGGGTTTATGAGATCATTACCCAGGATGTTTTTTTTTTGTAGTGCCCAAACTTCATTGGCAGGCTTTGCTAAACTAACTCTGTAATAGCCAATGTATGCCTTTGCATTGAACTTTGAACGTCTTACATTCAGAGATGTTGTTTATGTTCACACAGCAACATTACACATCAACTAAAGTTTAACATATGAAATCGTAGTGGCCCACCCCTTTAAGTAAACAAATAAAGTAACTGGCAATGTTTTATTACGTTAGTTCATGTATGTATACTAAATTTCTGCATTTCAAAAATCTAATAGCAGATGGTTAATGCTTTATTGCATTTAAAAATAACCCACGACGTCAACACTAAACGTTACCTGAAGCCCTACAGAATGTCAGAGAAGAAAGAAAGTGTAATTAAAATGCATTTGCTAAAGCAACCATAACATTTTCCTTGTTTTTTTCTCATTTGTTGAGCCATGCTTCGACAATCAAAACAAATTGCTTCGTTGATATCAAGTATGCCTTACAAATCCAAAACATTTTGATGGCCCCTAGATGCTGAGTGCAGTATAGGTTATAAACTATGCTCTCTTCATGTGAATAAACTAGATCTGAGCCAAAATTAATAATAAAAAAAATGAATTGCCTTCAAAAAAAAAACTTTTTCTAATAAAGTTATTTCTATTTTTGTCAGATTTGATTAAGGCAGGACCTTAACACTACCGCTCCAGCGCATAATCTCCAAATTACATAAATGGTGCAACACGACAGCAGCCAGGGCTATGACAATTTTGACTTCATTCTACAAGTCTATGGTTGATATATATGGCAGTTGATATGTTATGCAACTGTTAAAATATGTTACTTTACAAATACCCCACTGTGGTACAAATGCTTTGAGGTTACAAGTGTTGAGCAAGGAACACTGTCTCTGGTGTTCAGTTGTCAGCTGCAGTGAATTGTAAGTTTTAAACAGTACACTGGTAGAGGCACACCTTTTTTAATCAGCACGCATAGCAGCAATTATATCACATTGTGTTGTATTTCTCTCTTTACTGGAACATTGTTACCAGAATGTTTTAAAGAGGTCAAACACTACCTGTTTTTTTTTATTTTGTACTGTTTTCTGAGGTCTACTTAAAATGTATAAAGATTTGTTTACTTTAAAAAAGATCATAATTTAGAAGTTATTGATTACTTTCTGTGCTGTTTTTGACCTCTCATCAGAACATTTTGATTGAAAGTGCACAGCCAATTGTAGATTCAGAAGTAAACACACATTGCTATGACTGGCTAACAATTTTGCATATTAATAGGGCTAAAAGCGCAGTGAAATAGGTGAAGTAGGTGTCAAACATCAGTGGAGGCGGAGCTTATCCACCTAATTACATCATAAAGTAGAACATTACAGAACCTGACGTTTCAGCAAGCTGCCTTTAATATAAGCTGATTTTAGAGGAACAGCAACGTTTTGAGTTCTGAAATGTACAGTGTTTTTATAGAGCTGTGACCTCTTATGTGGCAAAGGATAGAGGGTAATTTTGATTTCTCATTTCATGACCCCTTTAAACCTGGGTACATTTCCAAATGACTGCCAGAGATGTCAAAGACAATATTTTCCTGTATATTTACTTAGTGCAATCTCTTTGTGATTGAAGGACTGTCTGTGGTCGCCGAAGTGTATCCGTCTGGGGTGGTTTCTTCCCTACAGCCCATCAGATTATGAGTATGGTGCGTGGAAAAGACATTATGTGGCCTGTGCTGCCAGTTTAGATATTCTGACTCCACGGGAAGCTGCTGATGTCTATGGTACTTTAAATGAGAGCTTGACAGCACCAGAAGAGCAAGAGGATAGATGGAGAGAGCTCAAGATAAGACAAACCATCAGCGAAAACTTAGCAGAGCATAAAAGTGAGTGCCAGAGTGAGATTGCATTATCTGATCGAGGTTTATGTGTTTTAATTATGATGAATTTTGAAGTTTTGATCCTCACACTCTTTCTCCCACAGAGGCAGCTTTGAAGACTAGGAGGGCATGGCTGAACACCAGTAAATTAGGCACATCATTTACGGGAACCGTTCATAAGCCACTGAATCTTACTGCTGCTCTGGTTCATCTTGGGGTGAGGCACTGTCAAAAAAACACTCAGAACATAAGCTTTCATTTAAAGAATGAAACAGAAGTTGCAATAGTTTTGCCTTTACTATTGTCATGTACAGTTAAAGTCAAAATTATTAGCCCTCCTGTAATTTGTTTCCAAACATTTCCCAAATGATCTTTAACAGAGCAAAGAATCGTCTAGAATGAAAGCGGTATTTATTTTCTTCAATATTATTACAGTAACTCCCCAATATTCATTCACTCATTCATTTTCTTGTCGGCTTAGTGCCTTTATTAATCTGGGGTCGCCACAGCCGAATGAACAGCCAACTTATCCAGCATTTGTTTTATGCAACGGATGCCCTTCCAGCTGCAACCCATCACTATGAAACATCCATACACACTCATTCTCACTCAAACACAAGTGCCAATTTAGCCTACCCAATTCACCTGTACTGCATATCTTTGGACTTGTGGGGGAAACCGGAGCACCAGGAGGAAAACCACGAGAACATACAAACTCCACACAGAGATGCCCACTGAGGCTCGAACCAGCGACCTTCTTGCTGTGAGGCGATTGTGCCATCCACCCCCACCCCCACCAATATTATTAAGCAATATGTTTTTCAACTAAGAACAAACCATTGTTACACAATGACTTGTCTAATAACCATAACTTGCCTAATTAACCCATTTATGTCTTTAAGTTGCACTTTAAGCTGAACACTCCTGAAAAATATCTAGTAAAATAAAAAAGAAATCAGTCGTTAGAAATGAGTTATTAAAACTTTTGTGTTAAGAAATGTGTTGAGAAAAATCTTTCTGTTACAGAAATTGAAGGGAAAAAATATATATGGCGGGGGGAGGCGCTGATAATTCTGACTAATAATGCCTTTTTGAACATGAAATTATATATAACTGACTTGATTTTGATCCTCAAGATTTGATTGGGTTGTTGTTGTTTAATTAATCGGATTAATTCAAATGCTATACTTAGGTGTTAATATCGTCATATAGTGTTACACAGGGTTTTTACGCACATGAAAAACCTGGAAAAGTCATGGAATTTTGACATAGCATTTTCCAGGCCTGGAAAAGTTTTGGAAAAACAGAAAAACCCACAGGGCGACGTGGTGGCGCAATAAGTAGTGCTATCGCCTCACAGCAAGAAGTTCGCTGGTTCAAGCCTTGGTTGGGCCAGTTGGCATTTCTGTGTGGAGTTTGCATGCTCTCCCTGCGTTCGCGTGGATTTCTTCCGTGTGCTCCGGTTTCCCCCACAGTCCAAAGACATGCGGTACAGGTGAATTGGCTTGGCCAAATTGTCCGTAGCGTATGAGTGAGAATAGATGTTTCCCAGAGATGGGTTGCAGCTGGAAGGGCATCCACTGCAGAAAACATATGCTGGATAAGTTGGTGGTTCATTCCACTGTGGCGACCCCAGATTAATAAAGGGACTGAGCCGAAAAGAAAATGAATGAATGAATGAATGAATGTAAAACCCACAAAGTTTTGGAAAAGTAATGAAAATTAGTTGAACAAATGTCTGTGTGCTTAAATACATTGTAGGTTAGCTGTCTTTACTTCTTTTCTGTCCATGGTCAAACACATGCTCTCACAGTATTAGTGCTGTGTGAGCATTATCTAATTACATTTTACATAGATATAAAGATTCATTTAAAATAAATAGATTGTTGCATGTTTTATGATATGCTGTAATAACTTTGAAGATGCATTGTTTTTCTTATTATTTAACATGTATGCATAGACATTACATGAAACATTAGGTCATGAAAATTTACTTGATAGTCCTGGAAAAGTCATAGAATTTTAGTGGTAAAAATGTGTATGAACCCTGGTAACAAACCCATAACTAGGCCCACACGGAATCTGCGTGCGCAGAATTCCACAGATTTCCGCAGATTTTTAGCCCATTATTGATTCTGTCTATTTACTTGAGTAAATGTGTATAAATGTAAATTTATTCAGTTTTTTTAATTTATTTCAGTAATAATATTGACTAATATGAAAATATTCATATGATTTACTTGCAATACAGTTTGTAAAGTAATATTTTCTGTCTTTTAGTAGATATATGAGAGACTTGCCTTGTTTATAAAATAAAGTGTTTCTTATTGGATTTGCGGCGTCATGGTGGCGTAGTGAGTAGCAAGTTCGCCTCACAGCAAGAAGGTCGCTGGTTCGAGCCCCGGCTGGGTCAGTTGGCATTTCTGTGTGGAGTTTGCATGTTCTCCCTGTGGTTGCGTGGGTTTCCTCCGGGTGCTCCGGTTTCCCCCACAAGTCGAAAGACATGCAGTACAGGTGAATTGGGTAGGCTAAATTGTCCATAGTGTATGTGTGTGAATGAGAGTGTATGGATGTTTCCCAGAGATGGGTTGCAGCTGGAAGGGCATCCGCTGCGTAAAACAAATGCTGGATAAGTTGGCGGATCATTCCGCTGTGGCGACCCTGGATTAATAAAGAGACTGAGCCGACAAGAAAATGAATGAATGAATAATTGGATTTGCATTGTAAACATTAAATAAACGTTATAAAGGTATACATTTTTATTTCATATTTTATGGTTTTAGTTATGATACTCCCAAAATCATTCTGCATAAATCCACAGATTTTTAACAAACTTCTCTGCAGAAATAGCAAAAAATGTCCGCAGATTCCGTCTGACCCTAACCATAACCCATTTTTAGGAAATACAACATACAATCCCAGTTCTTTTCCTCCTTCAGCTTTGAGCAGATGTTTAGCTGAACTAAAAATCTGGCTATCAGCTAACTTTTTAAAATTAAATAGCGACAAAACTGAACCCCTTCTCATCGGGACTAAAAGCGTTTTGAATAAAGCTATAATTTTACAATAGACATTGATAATAGCACAAATCTTCCCTCTGTGAGTTTGGGTGTCATCTTGGATAGCACACTTTCATTTGAAGGCCACATCAACTGCATATTTCCATCTGCGTAATATCACTCATCCCGTCCTTCTTTCACAACCACTAACAGCCATTCTCATCCATGCATTAGTTACTTCACGTCTTTACTGTAATGCACTTCTCTGTGGGTTTCCCTCTCATGTCATCACTAGTACTTCATCTCATGAGCACGTCACACCACTTCTCCATCAGCTTCACTGGCTTCCGTTAAAGTTTCGTATTGATTTTAAAGTGCTACTTTTAACTTTCAAGGCACTTCATAATCTTGCTCCTCACTATCTCACCGAACTTCTCCATATCTATACCCCTTCTCGCACTCTTAGATCAGCCAACTCTTTCTCCCTGCTGCCACCTCGTACTCGATTAAGCACAATGGGAGACAGATCTTTTAGCTCTGTGGCTCCTCAGCTATGGAACTCTCTTCCTCTGGACCTAAGAAGCAGTCAGTGAAAGTCTTCACACTTTTAGATTTTGTCTAAAGACCCATCTTTTTAAGCAGGCTTTCTTTTAATAATTTTTTATCATGTTATCTTATATTCACGATGTGTTTATAACCCCTTAAATGCGCTTAAAATGCTTGTTCTGCAATGTTTTATTAATTGTTTTATTTTGTTCTTTTATGGCTGTTGATGCTTGTTGTAAGGCGAACTTGGGTGTCTAGAAAGGCACCATTTACAAATAAAATTAATTTTTGTTATTATTATAACTCTGAGTCTGATCATGTCTCAGAATTACAGTTATGCGTTTTTTAAATACAGGAAAAGTGTCGTTTGAAAAATTCACTCTCCAGTGTGGAAATAAGGAGACCACGGCTTGATTTGAGCATGAATAGTACTCTACATAAGACAAGTTTATTGAAAACCACAAGGTCAGTAATAAATCTCTTGGTGAATGTATGATATTGCTATCATATGCAATATTAGCTTAATCTAGCAACAATAATTCTGAATATACATGCTGTTTCCTTACAGTTCACTGATCAACAGACCAGTCACGACCTCCTACTGTCCTCTTCCTCACTTTCTACTTGTGTCTTCCAAAGTCCCTGGATATGAAGTAAGGCTGGTGAACACAACATCTGGTTGCTACACTTCATGACAGACAGTTGATTGTGAACTGAAGAATCTCAACTCCTTATTTCTAGCTGCTTCTGGCTGCTGTGCAAGTGTCTGTGTTGGTTTTGCCATATGACTCGCAAGGCATGACCTTGGAGGTCTTGTTTTCTCTGGCGGAAAGAGTGATCCAAGGCAGGATGCTGCAAAGCGTTGGCATTCTGGTGCCAGGAAGCACAGATGACATAACCCTTACAGATGGTAATTCTTTCAGATTAATGCAACATTTAATATTAACAGACTATATATGACTGATGACAGCAGAGTTATTTAATCACATAAATCATATTGTTGCTATCAAATCATTGATACATATTTGTCATTTGCAAAATTGCATAAGTAGCTGTAAATAGTGAAGTGAATAATATAAATAATGTTTAAAAAATAATAAAATAATGAAGTGATACTGGAAGAATATCACATGACCAGAAGCACCTCTCAGCCAATCAGATTTGAGGATCAGAACTCACTGTTGGATGAAATAGAATCTTCAAAGATGTTTAAAACTGAAAGTGGTTTCTTTGCAGGTTTTGCACTTGTGCTCAGTGAATGAAACTCTTACTTTCTGAAACTGTTATTTCTTTACAGGACTGAGCATTACTGAGAAGACAGTTCTGAAGCCGTGTGTGAGGGAATTCTGGGAGAAGCTGTGTGGTTGGGTGGTTCCTGCTTCAGAAGGAGGCAGTCTGAACATCTTTGCTCCTCTGGCAGCTTCTGGTAAAGCTTGTCTGTTTTATTCCAGAACAGTAGATTGCATTACATGTAGCGTTTACTTTCGATATGTTCATTCAGAAGTTGTTGTGTACACTGAAAAAAATGATTTCTGCAAAATTGTTGCAAACATTTTATATGGGTTGAATTTAAAGAAATGAAATTTGCCCTGCGCACTTGCGTTTTTTAAAGAAACTTTTTGGTGTGTTAATCTAGTCAATATTTTCGTTCAAAGAGGTAATGATTCGCACTCATCAGGTAATTGCTTCGTGTTGTTTTTATTTTTACATTCTTTGGGTGACTCAATGACACAAACGTTTCGGCACAATGCCTTCCACACTGAGGAAGGCATTGTGCCGAAACGTTTGAATTTAAAGAAACAAATTAAATTGAATAAAGTTCAACTTAGTTTGTCTGTTTGTTTAAATTCAGCATAAATAAATTGTTTACAACCACTTAACATATAAAAATGAGTAAATCCAAGCAATATTTGAATCTTTTTTTTAGTGTATTGATTGTTCAGTTGCAGGGATGGATCTGCTGAGGAAGTTGTCTACTCTGACTGGTCTGAATGTCAAAGCACCCACAGGGGCCTGCACAGGCTCCTTCCAGCAGAGTGAGTTTCACAATGCCTTGAAATAAGGTTAAAGGGATAGTTCACAGAAAAATGACATTAACATTTTCAGCATTTATTCAGTCTCAAGTGGTTTAAATGTGTTTGAGTTTTTCTGTTAAACTCAAAAATATTTTCAGGAACGCTTGGAAACTGTAGCAATTGCCTTCCATAGTATATTTAAATTTAAAGGAGCATCTTACTTTGTGTTCAACAGAAAAAAGATACGCATAAAAGTTTGGAACCACTTGAGGTTGAGTACATTGTTGTTGTTGTTTTTTTATTTTAGCAATTAAAATAAATATATCAATAAAAAAAACTATAAAGATTATGGGAAGAACTATTTTTAGCCACCAGAAAATAACAGAAACATTTCATTTTTAGTTTTCAGCTGATAAATAAATAGGGCTGAAAATATGAGCCAAAGAAGGAAATGCTGTGCCACACTGCCAAGTGTCCAACTGTAGTCACTGTAGTATGAAGTAGCTTTCACACCAGACGCAGAAAGCACTGTGCTATGAAACCCATTCATTTCAATGGCTTGTATTGCTGCACCGACTAAAGCACAAGCAAATCAAATAGCACAATATTCCAATCTGTAAATATTCCGCTCACGTACACACACCTATCACATGCATAAACGACACATTCTCATCAGAAAAGCAGAGTCTGCTTTAGTAACTGCCCAAAAGGACATTTCAGTTTTATGTAGTTCTAGCTATTATGCACTACTGTGCTGCCTTGGCAACACTAGTAAAACGACACCTCTGGCCTTGTTCTCTGTCAATAAAAATTTACTATATATAGTTATTTATTAACATTTTCTATAATATAATTTACTACGTTAAATTTAAAGAGTCTTACAAAATTATTTACAAATGTATAAAATAATAATTAATACAAAGCGCTTAAACATTTTCGTTCCAGTGCGTTTTGCTAAAGTGCATCCAGAATTTTCAAATTGACACATCCCTAATAACAATTTTAAATATCCTTATAAGAATAAAAATGATATGAGCCCACGCAACACACAACCATAATGATAACGCATAGAAACAACACTATTGGAATCCTTTTTAAAACATTGACAGCCAATCAGAATCCATTTTACTTTGAAAATCTCAGACAATAATAATAATAATCTGCATGTTTATTATTATTTAAAACGTTTGTTTGTTGTTCGTTATGTAAATTATTTTAAAATGGTCATTTTTATTATGAGAAGCACACATTTTAATAAGTCATCAATATGTCGTAAAGCTGTGTCTGCATTTCTGCTAGTTGTCAGTGAGTGGTGTGGGTCAGGTGAGTTCCCTCCGCTGCTGTATCTGCATGAGCCTGTTCTCCTGAGCTGGTGCAGACAGGCTGAATGGCTAGAGGAAGCCTGTAAAGACCTGCGGAAACGGCTGGAGCCACAGCTGCACTTTGTGTGTCAAGAGATCAGAGGCCGCATCCTGGGCAAGTCAGAAACTATAACACACTCTTATATACCTTACGTTTAATCCCCTTTGTTTGTATTCATACAATTGTCTTTGTTTGTGTGGCCTTTACAGGTCAGTTCCTCTGGGATCACATAAAGATGCCCGTCATTTTCTTTAATTCAGAGGCCATGCAGTGTTTAGTTCATGGACTCGTGGCAATGATGAATGAGGCTCCGGTAAGTACATTGTGGGGCTTATGCTGCATTAAACTGAATCATATTAACCTGTTGTGTTTACAATAGGATGATCCCATGGACTTCTTGGGACACTTTCTACTCAAGTCATCAGACAACAGCAATGGTTTGAAGAACATCGACCCACTGTTTCTAACAGAAAATACTTCCTTTAACAGTTCCAATCCAGAATCTCCAAAGGTCATTCAATTCTTATAGTTCAGTTTTAGATTATTTAATAAACCAAATGGGTTCAGTGCCTAAAAAATGTCTTTGTCTAAATTAGGTTTTGTTAGGTGATGCAGACAGACGAAGTGCTGTGTTCAGAGAGCTTCTGAATAGTGAGAGAACATACGTAAGGCAACTTCAAGCAGTGGCCACAGTGTATTACAGTCCTCTCAGAGCAGCGCTGGACTCCAACAGAGCCATCGTCAGCTCGGTCAACCTCATCACACTCTTCTGCCCTCTGCTGGACATTCTGGAGACCAACAAGTACAACATTTACCATTTTCAGTTCGTTAGTTTCTCCTTTTTCTACATTCTGGTCTTCATTTTTGGTCTTGCAGTGCTTTTCTGAAGGAGCTGGCTGAGAGATGGCAGGAGTGGAGCCCACTGCAGTGTGTCGGGGATGTTTGTGTCAAGTTTTGTTCCAGGTTACGGGTCTACACTAACTTTTTCAACAACTACCCCACAATTCTCAGAACTATAGATAAGGTTTGTTAATTTACCTGGTAGGATAACTTTTATCTTTTTAGGAGGATATCATTAGACATTAGTTAGTCTATGTTGAGTTTCCTTGAGTGTGTTTTGGTGAAATGTCCACTTTGGTTTCATCTTCATCATCCGGATAATGTAGATGTTGGACTAGAGCAGCTAATATTAATTTACAATGACGTAGGTCAGAGGGTTGCTGAATAACTACTGAGATATTTCAGCTGCTGTCTGGGCTTTCACTGCCTTTCTACACATCCCTTTCTTCATGTGTTTGATACTTTTTTCCTGCGTCATTTCATTTTCAGAGATCAGAGCGTTTTGTTTAATAATTCTGGAATAATCAATAATTCCGCACTAAAATTAAAATGCTGTTTTGAACAGTAGTAAAGCAGTTCATTTGAAAAAGAAAAAGCTCTGTCAGATTAGAGTCAGAAGGCAAAAGCAAAGGTCAGAAGCATAGAGATAGAAGAAAAACAATCATGTCAGCAATGTTTCAATATCAGTTAAAGTTAAATTTATCTTAACTTTAAGTCTTGACTCCAAAATCCAAACCCCTAAAAAATAT
>CAIGQQ010038941.1:2407976-2439562 GCA_903798035.1 Danio albolineatus | reverse complement strand
ATATATATATATATAATGAAATGTTATCTGAGCAGCAATTATTCATATTAGAATGATTTCTGAAGGATAATGTGACACTGAAGATATAATGACGTTATAATATCTTGAAAATAAAAAAATATCTAAATATTGTGATAATAAAGTCAGAATATTATGAGAATGAAGTGAAGTTTAGTAATACAAGATAAAAATACTATTTTGGGTAAAATACTCAGCAATATGGAGTTTCTTTAACTTTAATTTGAGAACAATTATAGAATTGGGAGTAACCGTTAAATGGAAATGGAGGATTTGGTTTTAATTACAATTATCTTAATTTAGGATAATCTGACACATATTAGTCTACACTGTAATAAATGGCAGTGATTTCAACGGTAAAAAAAACAGTAAAACTGCTACAGTAAACCTGGTTAACAGTATGTTTCCTTAATATATACAGCGAATAACTGAATTGACTTTCCTAGAATTCCCTGCATGGCACATCACTTTTTATGCCTTTTGTTGACATTATTATGGATCTTTTTAGTTGTTTCCCCATCAGTTATGTTCATTAGAGATTGATGTTACGTACAGTATAATGTTGATAAACAATGTTTATTTCATAACTTTTTTCCATGTTACCATACTGGTGTTTAGTAGCTGTGTAAAAGACACTGAGCACCTTCTATACACTGATACACTTTTCTGCTTGTGGGAAGAGTTGTTTGTGATGATGGTAATAGTTTGTGATGTTGTTAATTCAAAATACAGGCATATTACCTCTATAAATGACTGAAATATGGTAGTTTACTGTAAAAATGAGAAATTACAGTACTTTTACAGTTTGTACTGTAATTTTAACAGTGAAATACTGGCAACCACAGCAGCTGGTTTTTTTACCATAAATTTTACGGATTTATTTTTTACAATGTATATTCTATGTTTTGTAGTGCCGTGAGATGCTTCCTGTATTCCGCAACTTTCTGAAGAGACACGACAGAACCATTGCCACTAGAATGATGAGGTACAGTAAAAGCTTCAGCTCTGGTAGTCTTCTTACAAATGAAGCTTTACAAGAGTGATCAGCAAACTTCTGATTCTCCATTCAGTCTCCAGGAGCTGCTTCTAACACCATCCGCAAGGGTGGAGGAGTATGTGACTTTACTTCAGGCATTAACACTACACACACCACCTGAACACCCAGACTACACACAGCTCACATCCGCCCTCGACACACTGATGGCCTACAGAGGCTTCATTCATAAGGTGCGTTAAATACAAGCTCTTGTATTTTTCAGTCTAATGTAACAAAGATATCCAAAATACACTTTCATGTTTTTCTTTTGTTGCACTTAATGGATTTGTGTCTGTAGATTTCAATAGCAATACATATTTTTTAAGGCAATTGTGTAAGTGTAAGGTAATTTGAGTTGAATGTCCTGCACTAAGCCACAAATCTCCATTGCAGCAGCCTTTACTTTACATATACTAAACTTCACACTTTTCTTCATGTCTGTATTCTGAAGGGTTTTTTAGTGGAGGATTTTGCTCATACATAATTTTCCTGATTATACAACATTTTATGTTACAAAAGTTTGAGAAAATGTATTGTTTTTCTGACTTATTTACTTGATCTTTATTTTCTTTGGATTCCCAAACCCCCTTTGTAAAAACTTTTGAGTCCATTATGACAAAAAAACAACAACATTAATTTTGAACCCGACTTAATTCCGTTCAATGTTTAGATTTTTGAGCTTGAAGTTTTCCTCACAGGTTCATTGAAGTGTCCAGTCTCTCTATGGCCGCCTTTTGGAGTCTGCTCTGACTGATCAGATGGCCCATGTAGTTACAGCAAGTTTAAAAAATAAATCTGAATTTCAGCTTCAGAGGATTCCTCATCACTTTTATACACAGTGATGTAAACACAAATTTTATAGTTGAATATAAAGTCCAGATATCAGGTGAAGCTTAAATCCAGATTTGTTTGAAAGTACAAACAAAATAGTTTTGCTTTACAGCATAGAAAATGTCTTTTTCTCATGTCGACTCAACAGCGCAAAGGTCAAAGAAGACATTGTTTGTGGGGAGCCAAAGATCGTGAACTAGCATTATGCAAATTGTATGGAAATTTTAAACTGAATTGCACCACTGGCAGCTCATTTCAGGCAGTTCTTTTAAAAGCTGAAATGATGACATACACTCACTGGCCATTTTATTACGTACACCTTTCTAGTACCAATAGTTCCCTAATTTACATGATAGCATCATGCAGTAGCTGCAGATTTGTCAGCTGCACATCCATGATGGAATCTCCCGTTCCACCACATCCCAAAGGTGCTCTATTGGATTGCGATCTGGTGACTGTGGAGGCCATTTGAGTACAGTGAATTCATTGTCATGGTCAAGAAACCAGAGATGATTCACGTTTTATGACATGGCGTGTTATCCTGTAGGAAGCAGCCATCAGATGATAAGTACACTGTGGTCATTAAGGGATGGACATGGTCAGCAACAATACTCAGGTAGGCTGTGGCGTTGACACAATGCTCAATTGGTACTAATGGACCCAACGTGTGCCAAGGAAATGTCACCCACACCATTACACCACCACCACCAGCCTGAACCATTGATTACAAGACACGATGGATCCATGCTTTCATGTTGTTAAAGCCAAATTCTGCCCCTACCATCTGAATGTCGCAGCAGAAATCGAGACTCATCAGACCAGGCAACGTTATTCCAATCTTCTATTGTCCAATTTTGGTGAGCCTGTGCAAATTGTAGCCTCAATTTCCTGTTCTTAGCTGACAGAAGTGGCGCCCAGTGTGGTCTTCTCCTGTTGTAGCCCATCCGCCTCAAGGTTTGACGTGTTGTCAGTTCAGAGATGCTCTTCTGCACACCTCGGTTATAACGAGGGGTTATTTGAGTTACTGTTGCCTTTCTATCAACTCAAACCAGTCTGGCCATTCTCTTCTGACCTCTGGCATCAACACAGCATTTGTGCCCATAGAACTGTCACTCACTGGATATTTTCTCTTTTTTCTGACCATTCTCTGTAAACCCTTGTGATGGTTGTGCGTGAAAATCCCAGTAGATCAGCAGTTTCTGAAATCCTCAGACCAGCCTGTCTGCCACAAACAACCATGCCACGTTCAAGGTCACTAAAATCCCCTTTCTTCACCATTCTGATGCTCAGTTTCAACTGGAACAGACTGTCTTGACCATGTCTACATGCCTAAATGCGATGAGTTGCTGCCACGCTATTGGCTGATTAGAAATTTGCATTAACAAGCAATTGTACAGGTGCACCTAATAAAGTGGCCAGTGGGTGTATGCTATGTATAATAACTTTATTTTTTTTTATTCATTTAAAATTATGATGAACTTACTAAATTGAATTTATGATATTGTCAGTCATAATTAAGAGAAATAAAATCACAATTAAGTCATAATTAAAAGTCTAAAGGAAAGATAAATTCGGACAGTACATAATGGATTAAAGTGTGGCATAAGTTTGGCTTTTAAAGTCATTTGGATTTTGCTTCACCAGTTAATGTGATTGGCTAACTGGACAAACATGATGCACTGATCTCACTCACATCATCTCAAACGGTTTAAGAATTCTTCAACTATCTTGTATGAACATTTGTGTGTTCACATCAACTCACAAAAACACTGTTTCTCTCTTCCAGCTGAAAAAGAGTCTGGATCGAGACTTAAGAATGGTGGAGATACAGAACACAATTCAGAGCTGCCCGGTAAGCTGCACAGTCATCACGCAGTCATTTACTGACAGATCAAGTTCTCTCAGGCCTTTAAAGGTCACAAGATGTGATCTGTACACAAAACAACAGAATACACGTGATGGACAGCCATACTCATTTGCAGTTTGGTTGCAAAATGAAAACGTTTAAACACCATTTTTGTACTTGATTTAGAATTTGCTGGAGGGGAGCAGATACTTGATCAGCACTCAGGATGTGGCATTACTTAACTGCCTTAACGGAGACATTGCTGCCTCTCTCAGGTACAGCCACTGACCTGAGATCAAATGACAGAGAAACAAGAGTCTCTCTGTCTACACTTGAGGCCACCTTTTCTGCTTACTCAATATGTCTAAATCTTTAAATCTACAGTGAGTTTAGGGAACAATTCATTAATACTTGATTTATTTTTTTAAAGAATTAATTGTTCAATTATCACATTGTTCTCATTAGCTTGTCCTGTTGTATATTTGTTGTAGCATAGACGGTATATATACGTACACACACACACACATACATACACAACATTTTTGGTATCCTTCCAATGATGAAACGAAGTAAAAATAAAGTAATTAAAATCAGACTTTGCTTTCGAATTGTGGTTCAACAGAAGCATTAAAAAAAGGTAAACTAATGAAACTGACCCGTATAAAATTAAACAGTACCAACAATTTTGTCCACATCTGTATATATACTGTGCTTTAGAATATATGCAACTCTACAGCTCTTTTACTGCTGTTAGAGCAACTTCAAATAGGACTAAGCAATGACCTCCAAAGTTGGTTCTCCCCGGTTGTTCTCTAGGTTTTGAATGAAGCCGAGTTACTCAAGCAACTCTTTTACATGGTATATATTTTCTTCCTATTTCTTTTCCCCAGGATGTATGAGCATGTGAGTGACGTGGGATTGTTTCTGTTCAATGATGCTCTAGTGCTCACCCAGAGGAGTGTTTCGAGCATGCCTTTTTGTGTGGCAGTGAACACAACTCACACCTTTCTGGCATCTGTGGCTCTACACTGCCTAAATCTCACAGAAATCACAGACACAAAGTGTAGGTATCATTATTACTGCTACTACTACTACTACTACTCAATGAAAATCTTACTAAAAGAAAGTCCTTTAAATTAGCTATTAATATTATGTTTTATAGTACTTAATTATTTATTAAGTAATGAAGGGATTAACAAAGCATTTAATATTATATATATATATATATATATATATAGATAGATATGCATTTATTTAAGAATTGTTTTATTAATTGTATTTATTCATCTTTTCAGATGTTCAAAATGCTTTTCAGCTGGAGAGCCCGAAGCGTCAGTGGATCTGTGCTACTGATAGAGAAGAGGAAAAGATCAGGCTGCTGTCTGCTTTACGCAGTGCTATAAATGCTGCTATAACACGCAACTAGGGCTGCTCCTCATTTAAATTAGACAATTTTATCTTTAAAAGTATTTTACTAAATAGCCACTTTGAATTTGGAGCAAGAAAAACAGGAGGAGTGGCTTTTATTACATCAGAGATGCGTCACTTTCCTCAAAGCTGATTGGTTGAATCTTAGATTGTGATCTCTAAATCAGAGCATAATCTGCCCTTGAGCCGGTTAGACATGCAGCATAAGATATCATGGCTACAAAGAGTGATTATTTCTGAGCTACCTTCATTGTACCTAAAACCCAGGATTGGTGCAAACTAAACTGAAACTTCATTGTACAAGCCCCTGAGGCCTGCCGCACAAAACGGGTTGAACAAACTCTGGGATGCAGAGTAAATTTCGGGTTGACAAATCTGAAGAAATGCAAGATTAAGATTAGGTTGTTGTTCACAATGCTTTATAGAGACATTCTCTAATAACTCAGGGTTTAATCCAGTGTTAGTGAATCAAAAAAGACAGTCAGTTTCAGTTCTCACGAAAGAGTCAGTACAACTTATTCAAGACCAGTATCATAAAGACATATCATTATCAAACATATAACAAATTTAAAAACATGTACGAGGCTGAAATAAACATTTGATGTAGTGAAAGGTTAAGAAGACAACTTATTATTATATAATAATTATTATTATTATATAATAAGCAAATATTATTATATCAATGCAAATCAATCTGAACTTTACTCTGCAAACCTGGAGTTTGTTAAACTAGTTTTGTGGAACAGACCTCAGATCACCTTATTCTGTGATTATTTTTACAAAACGTTTTTCATTTTTTTACCAATCAAATTAAACGATTATGTGTGATTATGACATGGCTATGCATGAACTGATAAAGTATTAAAAAAAATTCTCTCTCGATAAATGTCTTTGATCCTATATACATTTACACTGCTTAATCCCGAATAACCCTTGACAATTATACATGCTCATTTTCTTGGGATGATTTTAGATATTCATACTTTACTGGCACACATATGTAAGGTACAAAAGTATTTATTTAATATAAAATACAATGTTATTACACATTGTTAAAATTTAAGATTGCATTGTGGGTCTTCCCACAGGACTAACCCCAGCACTTGCAGATACCGATGGCAAAATGATTTTATTCGATCTATTTTTAAAAAAATATTAGGACAATTAAAAAGACAAAATCCCTCACCATGTTGCATGGTTACATCTAGCTGAAGATTAGCTGCCACTTATATTTCTCAGAGAATTAAATGATTTTTAAAAAATCTTAACTGTTAGTCCAGTAGTCTCTCTTCATCTTTTTATAATAAGTCTCAATTATTGTAGTGTGCAAAATTGTGACATCTGCATAGTCTCATATATGCTTCAGTATCAGCAGAATACACTTCTGCTTAATAAAGTATATATATATATATATGGTTATTAACATGAACCCTTCCTAGAAAGTCAAACATAGGATCAAATTTGGACATTTGGTAGTCTAGTAGTTCTAGCTCCAGTAGCAATAAATCTTGATTTGCACATGAATATCCAAGAATATGCAAATATATAAATGAGCTATCAAAAGGTTAATAACATCCTTGACCTCCAGTTTCAATTAACATGTTAACGGAAAATAATTATGCTTACAATAATATTAAGCCTCAATATAAAAAGGAAAGCATCAACGTCTTTATCGTTCAACCACACACACAGCAATACCAAAGAAAATCCTATTAATCGCAAAATATCACCTGTCTCGGCATCCACAAACGATTTCAAAATGTTAAAGTGCTTGAATCAATCACATTCATTTAAATAGAATTCGTATAAACCCTTTCTTCGTTGATTCATTCATAATAAACATACAGTATAATGTACAGGTAAAAATAAACCATTGTCTTGCACTTTTTGCTAAAGTACAGGAATTCGAAGACATGGATCTCAAGACCCAAGCAGGAATCCTGTTTCTTTAAGACGTGTAAGAACACAATGCAAATACCTTTGCATATTACAAAAGCAAGATATTTTGACAGCTTGAGTGTAGCGTGTTAAATCAAAACTCATGAACAGTGTGTTAGGCACATGATTGCTGATGTTTATCTGGTGTAATAAACTCTATAATACACAACCTTTGGCCTCCAGAGGGAGTAGGAATTGTCAAATTTGAGAAGATGAACTCCTTCACCGGGATACTGATGACTGCCTGCGTAAACTTCCTCATGGCTGTCACGACGGGAAACAGGAACCACTTCATTTACCAGAGGAATTCTGCCTTGTTCGGTTGCTTTCTCTCCTTCGGCTTGTGCTGTGGCTTACATTAGGACACAATGGACATTAATAATTTATTTTATTCAGTGTATGTTTCTGTTTGTCAAAGAACTCCACTGTCTTACCTTCTTTGGTTTCAGCAGTAGTTTCTCCTTCATTGTTGCTGCTTGTCGGTGCGGTCAAGTCCTTCCACTCAAAGTGCAGCCCAAAACCGATATCATAGTGATCGGTTGCAAATTCCCAGAACAGGTATGAGCCGTCGGGATGAGTGGGAACTCGGATGGTCAGCACTTCCCCTCTGCCCACTGTGATCACAGAGTCCTCATCGTGCAGCACCTTTTCCTTAAACTCTTTTATTTGAGGACGAGTCCACATTGAGGGAGCCACGATAGGTACTACTGCATTTTAAAAAGTATAAAAAGAAAGGAATAGGATAAGTAATGAGTCAGACGGCCAGACGGAATCTGCGGACATTTTTTGCTATTTCTGCGCAGAATTTTTGTTAAAAATCTGCGGATTTATGCGGAACGATTCTAGGAGTGTGATAACTAAATCCTTAATATAAGAAATAAAAGTAATACCTTTTTAACTCTTATTTGATGCTTATATCTCTCATATAAAATATCTACTAAAAGACAGAAAATATTACTTTACAAACTGCATTGCAAACAAATCATATGAATATTTTAATACTAGTCAGTAATATTAGTGAAATAAATTTAAAAGCTGAATAAATATAAATGTACACTTATTTACTCAAGTAAATAAACAGAATCAATGATGGGCTAAAAATCTGCAGAAATCTGCGGAATTCTGCGTGCGCAGATTCTGTGTGGGCCTAGTAATGAGCTTTCAATAGAGGTATTAAACACATCCATTAGCCACTTGCTGATCATATCTCTATTTAAGCAGTATACAGTTAAAAACTATATTATTAGCCCTCCTGTGCGATTAATTATATATTGATGTCTAACAGAGCAAGAACATTTTTCGATTTTTTAAACTGTTATTATTTTTCTGGAGAAAGTCTTTATTTCATGTAGTTGGGCTAGAATAAAAAAATACATATATTTGAAAATATCTGATTTGATACAGAACAACCCACTGTTGTCCAATGATTTGTCTAATTAACCTAACTTAGTTACCCTATTAACATAGTTACGCCTTTAAAATGCACTTTAGCCTGAATATCTTCTTTGGCTCTCGGCAAAGGCGGTCACATTTTTTTTCCTCTCCCTCCTGTTTCTCTCCTGGCTGGCTCCTCTTGTCTTATTGTATCTCTGAGGCTCTCCTTGTCCTGCTCTTTAAACAATAAGGAATTATGGATTTGATCAACTGGTCTCTGAACGCAATTGACACCAATTTCTCAACAAGAAGTCCTGATTCGAGGGAACCCAATAGACACTTTTCACAATTCCAGGTTTCTCAGTAGCTGATGTCGTCATAGTTGGGAAAACCAGAAGTGCAGTGAATGGGAGAATACAAAAAAAAATTTTTTACAATCTTATTTGCTCAAATAATAATAAAAAAGCTCTATGATGATGTTATAAAAACTTTTCAGAAATCTTTTATCACGCGAGACTGATGAAGGCAGCCAGAGGAGAGAATAACGTCAAATTTACTGTCCTGTCCTATTGACACTGCATTATAAATGCCTCGCACAAGTGGTAATTAGTTTTTTGAAGCAAAGATGATATAATACATCCAAAAACATATATAAATGTTCATAAGTTTGAAAAAAAAAATCTAAATATTAAGAACTTTTAAGGATTTAAGATGCTGATGACCGTTAAACGCGCTGTTAAACTTTGATAACAGGGTTTCTGCCGAAGGGCTTAGGTGGGGCCCTGGGGAATTGACGATTGATAAAAGAGGTCAGTGCAGCTCAAAAGCCCACCAAGCTGGCCGGCTGGATTGAAATTGTGGTGAGCAGAGCTGTTAGTACTCAGACTCAGCTACAGACAATCACTGCCTCTCTCCGCATCCCACGCCTTTGTGTGCTTTCACCCACTGGTGCGAGTAGGCGGGTCTGTGACCAGAGCTCTTCTATCAGCAGGACCAGATGGCTGCAGCCTTTATCGGACTATCTCCACATCCCCTGTTCCCATCCCCTCGTACGATGTCTATGTTTTTATGTGCTTGTTGCTGGGGCTTTCTTCCCCCCTGATCTCAAACTGTCATACTTTAAGGACAGTCTGGGAGGGGCTTTTTTTCACCTCCCTTTTCCCTAATGCATCTTATTTCCTCTTCTAAAGCTACCTCTGGTAGCCCCTAAAATGTGTGATGTTTGTGTATGGTCAGAGGAGTAGAATTTCGCTACATGTAACAGTCTGTGTGACAAATAAAAGGCTTCATTATCATCAAATTGAATACTAGTCTCTTGTAAAATAAAGCCGCAATCGCACTAGAGTTTGAGCATGTGAGATTCTGTCATATGGTACTGTGAAAAGAGAGGAATAAGACAAGATGATAAGACATCAGTAAAGTGATTAATTGTTCCATATTTTACTTTTTTTGAGAGGTCTCATTGTGGCGTAATGCAATTTCGCATTTCACCAAGCTTGATCTTGGAACGCAGTGACATTCGAAACGTGCTGCACAAGCTTGCATTTCCAGTCTGCCACATTCGCATGGGTATGAATAAAAGTCTATGGGGTGAAAAGTGCAGCATGACAGCAGCTAAACTAGTAACATATTATGTACTGTCATCAAGTTATTAGAAATAAGTTATTAACACTATATGTTTTAAAAATGTGTTGAAAATATCTTTTCTCAGTTAACTCTTTGGTAAATATAGGAAAAATAATTTACATTTCGAAAAGGGCTAATAATTTTGTCTTCTACTGTAGATTTAGGGCCATAATGGATAAACCTGTTTTTGCAGATTAAATAGCAAAGTTTGCATCATTTCGGCACAGGATAGATAAAATTGTGTCAATATGTATTGACAAGTTTTCACATAAACGCAGTCAGTTATGCCTTAAGTGAAGGTAAAGATGAGCAAGAAGATGCATGTGTACCAGTATATTGGGTCTATACATTAGCTCTTAAAGTGACCAAAGCTGTTAACCAAACAACAAAAGACAGAACTTAAAAGTGTTTATATAAATGAACCTCCATTTAAAATATACTATTTGTATCATTTTACATTTCATTTCCTGTGTATTTTATTTTAAAATAATTAATTTGATTTACTGTTATTATTAAATTAATTATTAATAACATAATTTCATTTAAGTCAACTTTAATCAAATAAAACAACAACTGCCTTTTTAACAATCAAAACTGTGGCCAGTGAAAATGCTGAATAAAATAATATTATTATTTTTATTTAATAATATAATTTAATAATAATAATAATAATAATAATATAATCATCATATAAATACCATATATAATGCAATGCAATCCTTTCATATTCTTGCTTTGCAGTAGCAGTTTATTATGATTTCCATAATAATATATTATGCAGCACAATTGTTTTTCATTACTCACTTAAGAACAAAATCAACATCTTAGAAAATACAATAAAAAAGTGAAAAAAAATATACAACAATACCTCCTCTTTCCCCCTCCACAACCAAATGGAAGTTTTTTTGGTCTTTTTGTTGTTCGTGATTCTCTAATGAATTTGATTGGCTGTCGGGGTTGCAGTCGGACACTGCTTCATTAGAAATAGGAGCAGGAAGAGCTTCTGATGTCTGAATCACAGTTGATTCTTCCTGCTGTTTCTGTGAGGCCATCTGAAATCATACAGAGAGGACAAGATCAGAAATCCAAAAAGGGCTTTCCTTGAATCTAATCCTCATAATCTGCAGTCAGTATGGAAGTGTCTGCTGTGGATTTGGCACCTGCTGTAAGCGGAGAGCCTGCTGGACGTATTGTTGGAAGTGTTGTTCCTGCAGTTGTCTGATCAGTAACTGCTGCTGTTCTGGATTGTCTGGATACTGTTGTTTGGCATACTGTTGAAACTGCACTGCCGTCTGTGCATTCAGAACAGCCATGATCTGCTTTCTGCACAAATAAATGATTATATACACTTTCTGCTTTCAGAAAAAAATAAAAACTATATACAAATTTACTTCAGGTTTGCTGTTCTTTATGCGAAATATATTTTATTACAGACACTACTGGTCAAAAGTTTGACACTTTAGTATCCTTTGCTAATGTTTTAGAAGGAAGTCTCTTAAAAAATCATTAATAAAATGGACTATATAATGTATAATAATAATAACAAAAATAATAATGTATAATAATAATAATAATAATAATAATAATAATATGTGATGGATGTGCGTTGACCTGATTGGGTATCATTATGTGCACAAAGTTAATTCAAGTAATATCAATACCATATTTCAGTGGATTTATTAGTTTTTAATGTCTAAAACTTTATTAAAGGACGTCACACACCGGATGTGCCACTCAGCGCGCACTTGACAGTTGAAAGTATCGCACACCACACGCACACATTCGCATGCTATTTAAAATTAAACTATTCAGATTGCACTCTGTGGTGCAGCACAAATATGAAAAGTGTCCTGAGTTGTATCTTGGCGCTGTGGACAGCCGCCAACTTGCAGCACCGGTGTGCGTACCCTGACAGAAATCTACGTTTAGAATTCTGAAATGCATGGCGCTGCGTGGCATCCAGTGTGCAACCCCTTTAGACTTTTTAAGACGCTGCACACAGAAAAAAGCTTTTTACAGAATTACCGTCGTTTATTATAATTCCTAATCAATTCAATGCAGAGGAAAAACCTTCAAAAACATCAACATTTCCAAATGTTTTAGCACTGATGCATTGAAGTGAACAAGAATGACTTTTAAATTTCAATTTTAAAATGATGTTTTTTTTATTTTTTATTCGAATTCATCAAAGTAATCTGGAAAAATATTTAAGCAGCACAGCTGTTCTTAACATTGCTAATAATATAAACTATAAGATTATTTTGTTGAAGAATCAAGTAACAGAATATGTAACGGCTCCTGATAATTCAGCTTTCTCAGGAAGAAATTACATTCTTAAAATGTGTTAAATAGAAAATGATCATTAAATATAATAAAACAGTTACTTTAAATTATTAATAATTATTATATATTATTATTATTATTATTATATAAACAAGTATTATTCATGATCTAATAAATGCAGTTCTGGCAAGCCTAAGACATTTTTAATGCTATATTATATGCAGATCTTTTTATTATTACAAAGGTTTATTAATTTTTCTCATATTTCAATAAAAAAGTGAATTGTTCATTATCAGATCACTCACTTTTGCCGTTCTATCTGTAACCTCTCTGCCTCTTCTTTCCTTCTCTGTTCCTCCTCTTTTGCCCTTCTCTCCTCCTCTTCTCTGCGTTGTTCTTCTTCTTCCAGTCGTCGTCTCTCCTGCTCTTCTCTTTCCAGCCTGAGACGCTCTTCCTCTTCTTTTCTAAACACAAACAAATACAGAATAGAAAGGCTTAATAGGATAAAAGGCTTCTTTATGAGAATCTTCAGACATTATGCAGTTATTGACGTACTGTCTCCTCTCTTGTTCCTCCTTCTCAATTTTATGTGACGTCACATATGGTGCAAACAAACTACAACAGGAGTTCAGCAGCTTCACAAAGTCCTCCATGGCATCTTCTTTGGCCATGCTACCCAGGCTAAGCCATTCTTTCCTAAGAGAATAAAATAGAACAAATAAAATTTTCTATTGCAGATAATATGGTATAATACATACTGTCACTTACTCATGCCTTGGTAGTAATGATATAAAAACCCATACCACTGTGCATTCAAGGGGTAGTTCATCCTAAATAGAAAATTCTATCATAATTTATTCACGCTTTACTTATTCCAAACCTTTATGAGTTTCATTATTCAGTCCATCACAAAAGAAGTGATTTAGTATTTCAAAAATTTAGTATTTTTGAAGAAAAAAAAAAACTATAATCATTGGCTGTCATAATATTAGTTTCTCCTGCTAAGACAATGGTTACTGGTTTTCATCTTTCTTCATATCTTCTTTTGTTTTCAACAGAATAAATGAACAACTTGAGTGTCAGCAAATAGTGAGTACATTTTTATTTTTAGGTGAACTACCCCACCATAATATAAATTTGACATAAAACATATCATATGGAATATATTCAGTGCACTCCACTAATACTTCCACCCAGTGTAAATATGCCTGTTCAATAAGTTTGTTGGCACATTTAATATTTAATAAATAATGTTTACATTTATTTGACCACTGATGAGAAGGTCCCTGAAACCACTTCTGCTCAGGTTCTTATGTATATATAGGGTAATTGCAAATGGCAAGATACCTGGGATGTAATCTAGGAGATTCTGGAGTTGTGAAAAGATGATGAGACCGAAGAGAGGAAGGATGCTGCTTAAATACTCTGGCTGCTGGTTGAAATATTAAATAGGCTCACTCCTCCCTAACTCACGATTAGGAACATCACAAATATATTTTCCTTATAAAAACTCATGTGTGCCATATTTATTGGGACCCTTTTAAATTCATATATGTAAAATATAGATATTTTAAGCATGCTATTGTGATTGATATTTAATATTTTTTGTACACATAGGTGATTCGAAACAAAAAAAATGTTCAACCATTACACACTCACGAAGTCATTCATCTCAATGGGTACAAAGAACGTTCTAATTATTTGCAGCAGAAGGTTTTTAAGCTAAACAAAGTAGAAAAATGTCACTGAAAACGCAAATGTCCGCAATAATTTAAAAACTGCAGTTTCCTGCTATTGTTATGAATCAGCCTGGACATGTGCCTCTTGTCCAAGAGGACCACTGAGGGTAGTTTTAATGGCCAAAAGATCTCTAATCACAACTGGAGTACATGTTAGTTACATGTCTTTACCAAAAGATAAACTAAAAAATCTTTTTATTTTAATATTTTGAGAAAAAGGTGGAACAACAAAGCATGTTTTCACAGCTGCCTTATTGCTTATATTTACCAAGGTTGCCCATTTTAATTAAGGACACTAGTTTACTGTAATCCATCATTTTCACAACATTACCTTCTGTCATTTCCCAGTACGTCAAAGAAGCCAATGTCTGGACAGCTGTTTGGATTATAAGGGCCGAGAGTGATTTGCTTATGTAGTGCAACCAAACGGAGGTTTTCTTCATATGTTGGGTTGAAAGCCTTTCCATTCATCTCTGTTGTGAGACAGTGACATCATTTAAAGCAATCATCATGGAAAAATGACAACGTCTGGGAGAGACTCTGAATCACAATTATTATGATATTACCAGTTCCTGAATAGGTGGAGATGTTATTAAACTGTATCTAGACAACGAGTCACAAAAAGGGACTTCAAGTTTGTTTAGCTACCAATAATAATAGATTGTTGTTAGATAAAAAGAAAAATCGAGGTGACCTAGTATTAATTAAAAGTTCTGTACCTTTAAAGAACTTCAGCGCAAGTCTGAAGAGCTCCTCTAAACTAAACCCCCAGTTTCTGTCCAAACTCCAAGACTTCTGCGGTGTTTCGTTATCCTGACATGGTTTAAGGTCTTCTTGTGTGTCGGGCGCGTGTGTTTCGCTGGTAATGCCGTTTTCGGAGGAGGTTTTCTCGAGCCGGTCGCTGCCTTGATCGTCTCCGTCAAACTCCATCATGTCAAACTGTCAGACCGCGCTCCCGCTGCTGCTGCCGTGCTGCAGTCACAGGTGGCCACGTAGCGCACTAAACACTTCTCTTCCGTGTATTCCTACCGGAAATCCCGGATATTTGTGTTATTTTCAGCTCATTTAAACCGCTTTCACTTTTCAGCCATGCTTGCAGCTGCGAGGGTAACATGCGAAATGTTCTCCCAAGAAGCTTGGTTTTGGTTTAATGCTCGAAAGTCAGTGTGTTATGAACATTACCTGTGAGCACACATTAGCTGACCTGACTCAACCAGCCGTAATGCAGCTAGTAAACTGAACCACATTCCTTGTCAAATTATTATTTGGAATAGATATTAGAGGAATTATAATAGCCTAATACCCTAATTTTTATCACAATTGGTTTGCTAGGATTTGCTATTGCTAATTGTTATAAATAATTATAATTGTTAATTTTATATGTTAGCAGCCTAACGTTTTAGGAAAGTGATTTTATTCATTTAAGCTGTAGCTTTTTTGTGTATACGTGCTTTTAGCTTATTTTACTGATTTTAAACAAACAAAAAACAATTAGTTAAGGTCTAATTTATTTTATTTTATTATATCATATTTATGGTTAATTGTACCAAGTTTTGTTAATCTTTGTTAAAAGTTAATAAAACTGACCAGTGCATGAATGTTAATATTTTGTAACTTATTTTTTATCTTAAAATGTTGATATTAACTTATTCAATAAGATTAGGAAATGTGGGCTATAAATATTGTTTGTTGTTAGTTAATGCTAAAGTAAATGAAACATTATAATGTGTTACAGAATAAATATTTACATTTTTGACCAGGGAAAATCCCTTCTGAACCTTGAAACATCAACAGACTTTGGAGTGGTAAGGTTATTTAAAGCAGTGGTTCTCAAGCTTTTTTCTCCAAGTACTATCTCAGAAAAAATTGTCTCTCCAAGTACCACCATAATAACCGGTATTGAAGTACAGTAGCATAGTGGGCCTAATTAAGCAGCTATACTGCACAGTTCAAAAACGAGGCAGATTCTTCTAATTAACAATATTTATTATTGTCAGCCACTTAAATAAATGGTTTAGCCTGTTAAAATCATTTTACTGATAACATCAGTTATCGTACGCATCAAAGGGTTAAAAGTGTGTTCATTTTTTACTTTAATTAATCAGGAATTCCTTTGTGTACCACTAGAAAGAAGCTTGTGTACCACTAGTGTACCAGTTTGAGAACCACTGATTTAAAGCATTAAAAAATAAATAAATAAATAAACTTTTTTGCTATTATTTTTGATGAATTATTTACACAAAATTGTTCAGACTGAAGTGAATCTCTCCGAATTAAGAAGAAGATAATGATAAATCTATTGTTCATCTTTAGACAAAGGCCAGCAAACCTCATGAAAAACTGGAAAGCCCAGAATTTTAACAGAAACAAGGGTTTCCAGTCTGTCATGTTTGAACGAGAAAAGAAACAAGCCAAGTGGGCCGTTCAACTTCATTAAAAGCTTTTGTAATGTGATTTTGCCAACAGTCATCCTCTTAGATGTAAATTAAGTGTAATCTTCTCCATTTACAGTTTGGATCATTACGTCAGACAATTTTCTGCCATTCAATGACTGGAATGAGGTCATAGAAAGCACAAAACACATCCAGAAACTCGCTCCTTCAGAGAGAGATTTGCAATGCCAAACAAACACCATTATTATTAACTTAGAAAAAAAGTATCAGTCTTGTGTAAATGTAAGAACAAACTTTTATTTTATACAGTGAGGTGTTTTGAAGTAACTCATTCAATATTTTTAAGCTATAAATCCTTTACCAGTAACAACTCGTAATACATTTTGAAGCAATAACTGTCATTTGTTACAAGATTCAACATGTTGCATACAGTACATACGAATACACATTGTAATCATCTGAATCATGATGAACAAATTGCATTAATTTGACAATCACTGTGCGAATCATAAATATAACTTACTATGTGTATTGCAAAAAAACATAATCACTTGCCATAAATTAAAGGTACATATATTATCAGTATTCAATATTTCAATTTAAAAAGTAAATAAATTAGTAAATAATTGATTGTCACAAGTATAAAATGTAGTTGCAACTTTAAATCCTTCAATTGTGAAGTTTCTGAATTGAGAGGAAATTGTAATTCAAGAAAAATTCATCCAAATTACAGGAACTCAGATTTGAGGGTAATATAGACAAAATCGTGAGAAATAAAGATGCAATTATAAGAAAGAAGTGATAAGTGCAATATATGAACTCAGAATTAAGATAAAAACCTGTAAAGTATAAACTCAGATTTGTAAGAAATCAAGTCTGAATAACTAGTTATAAACAAAAATGTGTGAGAAATTTTATTTAAAAGAAGCAGAAATATTCAAAGGGTGCATTAGAACAATTAGAAAAACATTAGTAAAATTACTAAGTGCACTTTTATACTTCATTAAACATTAAACATGCACTGAGAGGACATAAAATCACAAAAGCTATGTTTTCACAGTAATACGCTCAGCACAAAATCCTCAGTCTCTCTTTTGCAATTACAATGTATTTATCATATCCATGTTTGAATACTGACGGCTCTTAAAGTCAACACAAATATCCTTTTGCGAACAGTTTTACTTTGGTAATATATCATATTTCTGAGTAAAACAGGATGCTTAAAAAGACAAAAAAAAGACAAAAAAAATAGTTTTCTCTTGAAAACTAGACCAAATATTCAATGCTAAACAGCCATTTGACATGTTTTTTAACAATTATCCAATAGCCAGTGTCAGCAGGAAAACAAAGTTGTTTCAGGCAAATGGAACATTTTGATGGGGAGATTAATAAGACAAACATTTTTTTTCTTTGGAACAATAAGCACCAATGAATCATTGCACATGACCAGTAATGTGCAATAATAGTGCGTAGTGACTGATTGCATGTTGACTTTAAACTGAGTTTGCTGTGTTTCAGACCTGCACTGCCCATGGAATAAAGGTGCTGGGATCCGCAGGAGGACACTAAAACACACACACAAACACACAAGCACACCCACACACAATTTTAATGGTTAACAACATAGAGTCAACTTTAAGCCCAATTAGAATCATCTGATTTGATGTGAAGCAGTAAACCACATGAAACCAGCTCCATGTTACCATATTTGATTTGAAAAAGGGGTTTATATAAAAAATAATTAATAGTATTTATGGTTACGCTTTACAATAAGGTTGTATTAGATCTGTTAAGCAACACCCAAAACCTTTGTTTACATTAACTAAACATATTAATGTGTTAGTTAATGCATTAATTAACATGTACTAATGGTGAACAATAGCCTCTGCATTAAAAAACACAAGTTGGGACACCAAGAAAAATTAAGTTGGGTTAACTGGAAAAAGTAAGTTGGAGCTACTAGAAAAATTAAGTTGAGCAAAAAGTGGCAGTAACTAGAATTTTTGTATTTGTGCTAACTACAAAAATTAAGTTATGAGAACAAGAAAAATCAAGTTGAGTTTTGAGAACTAGAGTTTTTAAAGACATTACTACATTTCAGCAGAATTTCTCCAATTTTCAGTGACACGCAATCCTCAGGAAATCCCATCATATAATGGTGTGTTCTTATTAATATTTCTGTTTAAAACAGTTGTGCTGCTTTATATTTTTGCCGAAACTGTGGAATTTTCAGTTTCTGATTCACTGACAATTCAAAAATTCTAAAAAGCAATTATTTAAAATAAAAATCTAACTGTTGAGTATCCTTGCTGAGTAGCAAACACATTTATTTGAAAATCTTAAAGAGTGTATGACCTCCCTTTTAGCCTAAAATGACCAATCACATTAGATCATATACCGTATCATGATATAAGTCATCTCATATCCAATATATATGGCAATATAGTACCTTTTCTGTTAATTCAATCAATTAATAATTTATATTCACTGATCACATGGAAATGACAATTTTTTTTACATTTCAAATTATTAATAATCTACTGGTAACACTTTATTTCGATGGTCCATTTGCATATTAGTAGACTGTCTGCTTGATAACTGCTGATACTGTTCCTTCAACAGACATGTAACTGACTATAAGAAACTTTGCGAGTACATGTCAACTTACACTAAACCTAACTCTAACCCCAACCCTAACAGTCTACTTATAATCTAATGAGAATTAGTTGGCATGTAGATGCAATGCAACTTAATTCAATTAACGGACCATCTAAATAAAGTGTGACCTAAAAATATAATATTAATGAAATATAAAACCCTTTTCAAAAACTAATGATTACAGGCCCAGCATAAAATGTTTCTAAATAAAATGCTAAATGTAAACATTGTATATTTAAAATTGCAATGTCCTCATCTTATTTTTCTATCTGCATCCCCAAAAAGTATTACCATAAACAGTCTATTTGTAACGTCACAATATAAACAATAGAGCATAAGATGAAATGATAGAAACTTTAATTTTGTCCATGCAGTATATCTTGTCATATTGCACAGCCCTAAACCAGTCTGTGTTTAATTATATTTAATCTGATAATTTATAATTACACAGCTCTTTGAGCATTAAATAAACTCGACCACTTTGTAAAAGGTCAATAAACAATTGAAGTTCCAACATACCAATTTGGTAAACTTGTCTTCACAGGCATTTCGTATGCGTTCAGGTGTGGCAGGGCTGTCCAATCTGAAGGGTCCGGTTAGTCCAGACTCTGCCCTGGCAGCTGTGATGGCATCTTTAATGGCATAAAACACTGAGGCCGCCAGAAAGAGAGGAGGTTCACCCACAGCCTGAGTGCAAACACACAGTCAAACTTTTATAAGTTTAATGAACCTAAAAGAAGATACTTTAAAGAAAGCTGGAAACCGGTAATCATTGATATCCATACCAGAAAAAACTATGGAAGTCAATGGCTACATGTTTCTAATTTTCTGAAAAAAGAAAGTCAAATAGGTGTGTGACCAGTGTGTTAACAATGACAGAATTTTCAGTTTAAGGTGAATAATCCATTTAACTGTTAAATCTTCTCTGTTAAATGTTATCTTTTCTATCATGTTTTTACATACCAGACATCTATTGAATTAAATCAGACAAACACTGGTTAACTTTCTACCAGTGGCTTAATCATAGTATGGTACATGACATCAACCAACACAAACCAGGATCTCAGTGTGCTTCTAACCTTTGAAGAAAAGATGGCTTTATCATTTGGAGCATCTCTGAGCAGCGAAACCTTTAATTCACTTGGAATATCCCCAAAAGCAGGAATCTTATACATGCCAGGTCCACGAGTATATAGGTAACCGTCAGGAGAGTAGCGAAGTTCCTCTAGCGTGAACAGACCTAAGCCTTGCATGAACCCACCTTCCACCTGCAAATATAGTCACAAGTAAATTCAATTCAATTCAATTCAACTCAACTCAACTCAACTCAACTCAACTCAACTCAATTCAATTCAATTCAATTCAATTCAAACTACTTTCAAACAATAATTATTTTCCCAAAGCAGCTTTACAAAAGGTGTACATTCACTCACTTTAAGAAAGGTTGATAATATTAACAGTAAAATAAATAATAAGAACAATATAAGCCCCCTAAAGAATTGTTTTTCTATTGGCTACAGAACAAACCACTGTTGTTCAATGACTTGCCAAATCAGCATAACTATCCTAGTTAAGGCTTTAAATTTTAATTTCAGCTGAATACTAGTATCTTGCATAACAACCAGTAAAATATTATGTACTGTCGTCTTGGCAAAGACTAAAGAATCTTTTTACTATTACATAGCACTTAATAATTACAATTAAAAAAAAACACACACACAAAGATGGCTTATAGTTTTGGCTGTATGTAGTTTACTGCAGTGTTAAACAACAAAATGTACTTTTTTGAAGAAGTGATCTGAACTTTGATCAGTTAGATGATACTGAGATAAACTGACAATGGTTGATCTGCTTCTATTTTTCAGTTCTGAAGAAATACCTGTCCAATGTCCAGTGCAGGATTTAAACTCTTGCCCACATCCATCACTATGGACGTATGAAGATTCTGACCAGAGACAGAAAGAGAGAGAGTTAACTTTGGAGCATCTTGAAATTGGGATGAATTTACTAAGACTATGGATCAGCACAAACTTAACTTGTGCCTTTTTACTTTTTACTCCAATTGGCACTTTTAAGGGGCAGCGTTGCCATGCTAACGTGCCTTGTTTATTAAATATGTTTATAACAAAATAATAAAATCTATGGTTCATTATGTAGAATAGTTGTACTACAGTGACTAAAACTGACATTTCACACACATATTACCTTATGACTGCCAGTTAGGCAGTCTATCTCCACTTCTGAGACAGCCACACCGTAACTGAAGTAGTTAAAAGGCCTTCCTGAGTTTGTGTCAAAATCATAACCAAGATCTGGAGTCCTATGAGATATGAGATGAGCAATAACTCTTATTTGTATGAGGAGCACCATGATCAGCACTTTTAAATATAAAAATTATATATAAAAATATTTTTAAAAAGTCTTTTTAATTGTTTATAGTATGTTTATAGGTAACATACTTGTAGAATCCATTGGCAGACAGATTTACTCTGTCAAAATAGGCTGCTGTGACCTGCAAATGTCATTAATATGATGAGTAATGTATGCATCATACTTAATATACATATATGATTTTACAAAACTACATACTTCCCATACATACATACCCAGTCTTCCCAGCAGCCTTTTGGGTTCTTGTCTTTGTAAGGCTGAAGTCTCTGTAGTAAAGTCTGGCAAGCATTCTATGAAACATTACAGGGTTTCTTCAAATACATGATTTCAACTCAAATGTTACTTTGAAAAACCTACAGTTCAAAGGTTCAGGGTGGGTAAACTTGTTTGTTTTTAATGTATTAGTTTATGCTGCTAATTAATATTTTGAAAATACAAAAATCCTTTTGTGTGCACATAACACAAAAATAGCTTTATTCAACAGTTTCATCTCCTCAGTGTCTGAGCACTGAAGTATACCTTGATGTACACCCACGTGCGACTTCATCTGTTTCAAACAAAGCACAAATGCATCCAAGGTAATACAGTAGGTCAGCAGTGGGACACGCATAAAAAGCACATCACTGTCATGACTATGCCCTCTATACTGACACTGAAGAGAAGAAACTGTTGAATAAAGTTTTAAATGAGCACAAATGGATGTTCAATCACTGAGTCATATGGTCAGTTTTGAGGATATTTTTAGGTATTTTTCGATTCAGGGCCATTGCTGTCTATGGAGAGCTCTTGGATTTCATCTGAAATAACTTAATTTGTGTTCAAAATAAGGTTTTTGGCCATTTGTTTAGAACAACATGAGGGTGAGTAACACAGTTTATATTAATGGGTGAACTAACACTTTAATTACATATAAATGTAAATAAATTTTTGTAAATAAAATTTTAATATGCTTAAACTTCAATATATTACTCTGACATCAAAGCTGAACAGGGCCATCGTTTCACAGTTGAAAAAGAAATAGGGGACACAAAACAGCTACAACAACAACAACAACAACAGTATTTTAAATGAGCACCAAAACATTAAATTGTTCACGATTTTTGGAAAGTAAAAGCACACATATTGTACTTGTGTTCATTTCCAGCACTTGTGTTTGTGCATGCTATCAAATAGAGGCCACATTCATTTTTTCATAATTTATAGTAAATACTATAGTGTTACAGTGTTTTTGAACCATACTATAGTAAAATACTTCAATTAATTAGTTGTAGACATCTATAGTTGCTGTGGTTATACATTATCTATAGTAATTTCAACAACCCAACACTCTACTAGTTTCTACAACTACAGTATATATAAACATAAGAATCATATACTACAACACCACAGTTTAATGTACAAAAAACCTGAGTATTAAGCATTCTTCAGTATTTATTACAGTTTTTTAACTAGAAGTAATACTACAGCATATTTTTCCATTCATTCACTCATTAATTGTAAATAATATATTAATAATAATAATAATAATAATAATAATAATAATAATAATAATAATAATAAATACAGTATAATACACTTTACTAAAGTATACCTTAAAAACACCCTGATATAGTATTTTTAAAAATTACTATACTTTACTGCCCCTAAACCTATGAACTGCAGTATGTACAAAAAAAAAAGAGTCATAAAACGTGAATATCTGTTGAATGAGGCTTACGTAGACGGCCATCCCGTTGAGGTCAGAGGAGGCGGATGCGGCTGTAGGACTGGTGTTGGGAACTGTGTTAGTACTGGTCTCTGTGATGTGAATTTTTGTGCAGGGGATTTCAAGAGTTTTACTGGCCACCTGCACAACATAAAACATTCAAATCAACATGAATTGTAATCAAAACTTAATAATTATATTTTGTTTTGGTCAAACTTTATTTTGATGGTCCGTTTGTTGAATCTAAGTGACAACTAATTTTCATTAGATTATAAGTAGACTGTTAGGTCGGGGTTAGGGTTAAGGGTAGGGTTAGTGTAAATTGACATGCTTAAATGCTTCTGACATGCTTCTGCTTAAATCCTGCGCAGAAGAGCTGAGCACAATTTTTATTATATTTTTAATCAGTCTCTGGAGAAACAGCATGTACAAAAAATTCGGAAGGACGCTATTGTTATACCGTGTCCAAAGTCCAGTTGCCTCTCAACCCTAAATGATTTAAGACCTGTGGCTCTGACTTCTATACCTATGAAGATTCTTGAAAAAATGATTAGGACAGAAATTGTTAAAAGTACAGATAAAGTTCTTGACCCAATGCAGTTTGCATACAGGCCGAATAGAGGTGTGGAAGATGCCACAATCACTCTACTGCATTTACTTTTCAAGCATCTTGAGGGTAAGGGGGCTCATGCTCGACTTTTATTTGTAGATTTTTCTTCAGCTTTTAATACAATTTATCCTCATGTTTTAATCCAGAGACTTTTAGATCATTTTCAACTAAGTAACAATCTTGTGGGTTGGATTTTAGACTTTTTAACAGAACACAAAGAGTGCGAATAAACGGTTCCCTGCCAGAAAGCCTGTGCTCCTCCACCGGATCACCTCAGGGGTGTGTGTTGTCCCCACTTCTATTTATTTTGTACACAAACATGTGTCAGAGCACATTTGAAAATCGTTTTATACTGAAATATGCAGACGACACTGTGATTGTAAGCCTCCTTCAGGGAGATGAAAATGGTCATGGTCCCATAGTGGATCACTTTATTCAGTGGTGTGAGGAGTCAAACTTAAAACTTAATGCAACAAAAAGGACATGATTATTGACTTTAGGAAAAATCATAAAGCAGCTGACGTGACTAATATCAGGGGTCAAAAAGTAGAATGTGTGGAGAACTACAAATACTTGGGTACCATTATTGACCGTTCTTTAAACTTTGAGGCAAACTGTGATGCTGTGTGCAAGAAGGCGAATCAGCGCCTTTATTGTCTTAGGAAACTATCACATTTCACATTGGCCCCAATATGCTCACCCTTTTCTATCGTGCTTTTTTTGAGTCTTTTCTATCTTTTGCTCTGGTGGCCTGGTTTGGAAGTCTGTCCCTTAAAAACAGAAATAGACTGAGGCAGGTTATTAGGTGGTCTAGCAGGTTGATTGGCAAATCACAGCTGAGTATTGAATCGCTGTATAGTAAGCAGCTTTTAAGGACTGCCCAGAACATCAGTAGTTGTAGCTCTCATCCTCTGTTTGAGGAGTTCATCCTGCTCCCTTCGGGTCGAAGGTTTCAGATGGTTTTTAGTCGGGCAAAACGTTACAGAAGTAGCTTTGTCCCATCATCGGTTGTTGCCTTGAATAAATTGTAGTATTTTAAGGTACTTTTGTTTGTGTATATGTGGGTATATAGGTGTATGTGATGTGAATTGTATGTGAATTGTTTTGTATCAAACGCCAAACTTTGCTGCAAAAAGAATCTACCTACGGGTCTCAATAAAGTCAACAACAACAACATGTACTTGCAAAGTTTCTTATAGTCAGTTAAATGTCTCTTCAATGTCTGTGTCAACAGATATTAAGCACACAGTGTACTAATACTCAAATGGACCATCGAAATAAATTGTTACCTTTGTTTTTGTTAAGTGTTGACTTTGCTTTTGCATTACCTGGACCATTTTTGTGTGCAGACCTTGCCCCATTTCTGTTCCACCGTGAGTTAGCAGAACAGACCCATCTGAGTACACATGTACCAATGCCCCTGCCTGAATCAGAAATATCTGTCACATACATGTACACAATCACCTCTTTCTTTTTGAGTTTGAGAGGAGGAAAGCTGACCTGGTTGAGGAAAACAGCAGTGAAGCTGATGCCAAATTTGGTGGGAATGATGGACAGCCCTCTCTTGGTCCAGCGATGCTGCCTGCATTGTGAGAGTTAAAGCAGGAAATATTGACGCTGGGGTTTCATAAACAAGTTCAATTGAACAAGAAACTCCTTCATTCATTCATTTTCTTTTCGGCTTAGTCCCTTTATTAATCCGGGGTCGCCACAGCAGAATGAACCGCCAACTTATCCAGCAACGGATGTTCTTCCAGCTGCAACCCATCTCTGGGAAACATCCATACACACTCCATCACACTCATACACTACGGGCAATTTAGCTTACCCAATTCACCTGTACTATGTCTTTGGGCATGACTTTGGACTGTGGGGGAAACCGGAGCACCCGGAGGAAACCCACACGAACGCAGGGAGAACACAGAAACGCCAACTGGCTCAGCTGAGGCTCGAACGAGCGACCTTCTTGCTGTGAGGCGACAGCACTACTTACTGCACCACTGCGTCACCCCTGAACAGGAAACTGAACTTTGTTTACAACATTACCACTTTTAGCCTTGGCAACAGTCCAGGAGTAATTCTCTGGAGTGCATTATGTTGTAAACTTATAATATATAATTTTACATTTCTCTCACACAGCTATAAGGCATCACTGTATCATCAGGAGCCATTTGTTTATATTTTTAACATATATAATATTTAAATATGTATATTATTAATAATGCATCATCAAGAAACATTTTTGTTGTTTTTTTAATATAGATGTTTTTACAGTATATGTACAGTTGAAGTCAGAATAATTAGCCCCCCTATGTATTTTTTTCCTCAATTTCTGTTTAACGGAGAGATATTTTTAACACATATCTAAACATAATAGTTCTAATAACTCATCTCTAATCACTGATTTATTTTATCTTTGCCAGGATGACAGTCAATAATATTAGACTAGATATTTTTCAATACAGCTTAAAGTGACTTTTGAAGGCCTAACTAGGTTAATTAAGTTAACTATGGTTAGGATAATTAGACAAGTTATTGTATACTGATGGTTTGTTCTGTAGGGTATAGAAAAAAAAATTAGCTTAAAGGGGATAATAATTGTGACCTTAAAATGATTTTAAAAAATTTTAATCTGCTGGGCGCCACGGTGGCACGTGAGTAGCACGTTCGCCTCACAGCAAGAAGGTCCCTGGTTCGATCCCCGGTTGGGGCAGGTCCCGGTTGGGCCAGTTGGCATTTCTGTGTGGAGTTTGCATGTTCTCCCCGTGGTTGCGTGGGTTTCCTCCGGGTGCTCCGGTTTCCCCCACAGTCCAAAGACATGCGGTACAGGTGAATTGGGTAAGCTAAATTGTCCATAGTGTATGTGTGTGAATGAGAATGTATGAATGTGTTTCCCAGAGATGGGTTGTGGCTGGAAGGGCATCCGCTGCGTAAAACAAATGCTGGATAAGTTGGCAGTTCATTCCGCTGTGGCAACCCCAGATTAATAAAGGGACTAAGCCGAAAAGAAAATGAATGAATGAATGAAAATTTTAATCTGCTTTATTCTAGCAGGGGAAAAAATCAAATGAGACTTTCTCCAGAAGAAAAAAATATTATCAGACAAACTGTGAAAAATTCCTTGCTCTGTTAAACATCATTTGGGAAATATTTAAAAAAGAAAAAACAATCAATCAAAGGGGGGGGCTAATAATTCTGACTTCAACTGTATATATATATTTTTGGACTCTAAGAGGGCTGTTAGTCATTGATGTTTTAAATCGTTGGGTGAACTACAGCTTTTAGAGATAGATTACTGTTTGTCATCCTTATCCATTATTTATTGGAACTTTATTTCAAACAAAAAATAGTTTTAATAGTTTTAATTAGGTATAACAGCAGTAACACTGCTCTATTGACACTGAAAAGTTTACAATGTACAGTTGTACAGTACATGATTTTAGAGCAAAATAAACATTACATAATATTTTATTTATTGATGGATATTAATGGATATTTGTTAACTTTGATTTTCTTCAGCCCTGATCCAGATTTTCTCCTCTATCCTGGTAATCCCATATTCCCTCTATAAAATGTAGGTCTCTGTGAACTCTCTTCATGACTGTTAGTGTTTGAATTTGAATTTGAATTTAAATTTGAATTTAAATTTGAATTTATTGAATGGGATAGCCCCTTGAGATGAATCATCTCATTTTCGAGGGGGTCCCTAAACAGTTCATAAATCAGACAGAGTACAACACATCATAACAAACATACAACTAACAAAACAAACAAACAAACAAACAAGCAGCACACTTCACCTGAAACACTTCCCACAGTCTAAAGCCTAAATAAACAAAAACATATAATCAAAAGTACAAACAATTTCATATAAAAATAAATAATAAACATTTAAATTGGAGCCAATATTAATAGCAATCACAAGTTGTTTCCAAAAAAGAAAATAAATTGGCCCTGAAAAGACGAAATGATGTGATTGATCTGAAAAAGGAAGGGAGATTGTTCCAGTCGGAAGGAGCTTAGTATCGAAAGGACCTGCGGCCGCTTTCTGTTACAACTCTAGGAACAAAAAAATTATTCTGATACATGTTACGAAGCGAATATGATGAGGTAAATGGAACAAAAAACTGCTTTAAATAAGAGGGGAAACTAAAATAAACACATTTAAAAAGAAACAAATACCAATGCTGTTTGTTTCCCATTGCTAAAGCTAATGATGGCCTATTGACATTTGCACAGAATTGTAAAATAATACATAATTAACTATAGTGTTATGATAATTCCTCATATAATATAATATCCACTACACTTATTTAAAATTATGATTTGTTTTTCCTGACCTGTTGTATTTTTCCACAGCATCCTTGCGCTTGATGAAGTCTGAGAGCTGCATGCACTCCTCCCAGCAGCGAGCGATGGTGAACTGGTCCAGACGTTGATTAAAGTGAGTGAGATCTCCCTCATTATACATGTTCATCCTCCTCACCTGGAAGCAGTAGAAGATTGTGAAACATTTGTGTGCGTCTGTCTGGACTGTGGGAGAAATAATTATTCGGTTTGAACCTCTTCGGCAGGCAGACCGCAGCTCAAGGCCACATCACTCATCCAGCTCTCTGCGATCATCATGCCCTGAGGCCCACCAAAGCCTCTGAATGCAGAATTAGATGGCAGGTTGGTTTTACACATGTAGCCTGTGCCACAAATGTTAGGTATGTTGTAGGAGTTATCCATGTGGAACAGCGCCCTCTCCAGGATCTGTGTATTGAGAAGCACAACTGATCATGCAAGGAAAGGCAAGTTTATCTACAGTATATCGCACATTTCATACACCATGGTAATTCCAAGTGCTTTACATAAACAAGAATTAAAGAAACATAGAATACAAGTATAAGACATAAAAACAACAAAGAATACTTAAAATACAGATTAAAATGTGTTCGAACAAGTTTTGAAGGAAATAAAAAAGTAAAGAAAGACAATAGAGTTACCCAGAGGTGGGCAATTAATTTTTTCAAGGGGTCACATTAGACTCATTAGACATTAGATTAGGGGTGGTTTTAGAGGGCCAGACCAATACAGTTAATTTTCAATACAGTTAACTTTTTCACAAAGATTCTTAAAGACCAGCATCAAAATATCAACTTCATATAAATGCCACGGGGCTGTTTCTTTGATTGCTTCACCTTAGTTATTTTTTTATTTAGTTATTTATTTATTCATTAATTTATATTTTTTTATGTTCAGTGAGCGAATTCTAGCCTGCGTTGGACTGAACTAGTGCACTGAAGTCAGGTTGAATGTGAGGTGGATATGTGGTATATTGATCATAATTGAAAGAGGATCTGTATCTAGATTTGTTAAATATCATTAATCTGAGCTAATTGGTATACCTTTATTACTGTATTACAAAGTGTGAAGCTGCCTGGTTGGTTCCTGTCAAATGACTCGTGGTTCGCTAGCGGCACTCTGAAATGTTTACATTTTTTTCGTCCATTTGACATAAAGAAAAACTCGCTATATGTAAAAGTCCCCTTTTGTTGACTTGCATTCCAGACCTGGGCATTGCAAGGCCCTGTTTGGGGTTGAATTTAAATTAAAATAAATACTTCATGTGGCCCGATCAAAAAAGTCCAGCGGGCTGCATGTGGCCTACGGTCTGGTGTAATCTGTCGAACGTAGAACATTGCTCATTCAGTAAAGGCACTGCAAACAGATGTGTTTTAGGTCTTGATTTGAATGTGCTTAATGTTGGAGCACAGCTGATTATTTCTGGAAGCTGATTCTAACAGCAGGAGGCACAGTAGCTGAGAATATAATTATAAACACTTGTTTTATCCCCCCAGAAATAATATATTCTTCATTTGGTTTTGGTTTTTCTTTGCATCTTTTTTGGAAGGAAATTTAGTTGTGGCGATACAATGCTAGTAGAACTGTATTTTACAAAAAAAGAAAGACAATCATCTTCAAGGAAGACCCATTATTTCATGGAAAACACGGTGATCAAAATTAGTGAACAGCAATGATTGTAGTATGAAGAAATATTACAACTTTACAGTAGTCAAAAATGAGTGAGAAGTGAACAGGCCGTTGGATTAAATTACTTCAGCACATCTTCAGCCACATGAGGACATATAATAATACTCTAGAAATCACAGATATTTAATGACCAATGTCTTTGTAATGAATGATCAAGTCAAGTCTAATATTTGCCTGAAAAACCTGCTGTCAGAGGGTTTCAGTCGGTTTAGAAAGACTCCATCTTGAAAGTAATGAAAATTGAACTTAAACGGGATTCGTCAGATAATTGAGGAATTTACCACCATGTGCCAGATTTACACTTTTAACTTAGTAAATCTAAAAGCGTTCTGTAATTTTGACCAGTGTTGTTTTCCATATATATGTTTTTAAAGAGCTAGTTCACCTTGTTTCAAACCTTTAATTTTTCTGTTGAACACAAATGAAGACATTTTGAAAATTGTTTGAAAGCTGCAACCATTGACTGCCATAGACTGAAAAACAAATACAACGGAAGTCAATGGCTACATTTTTTCAGCATTTTCAAAATAACCTCTTTTGTATTCAGCAAAGACACTGAAACCGTTTTGTAATAAGTGAAAGATGAGTAAATGATGACAGAATTTTCAGTTTTGGGTGAACTATCCCTTTAAGTTTTTGATACTGTGCTTTGGAATTTATAACTTATGAAATATGCTTAAAACTCTCATTGTGGGTTGACAGGGTATGGGAGAGAACATTGTAATGAGTCTTATTGACCACCAGAGGGTGTCAAACGTTCAAAACTTTGGGACAGACATTCAAAAGCACTCACTGACAATGACAGGTCCAGTGAATTGCCAGCATTGCTGTAGAGCGTCACCTCAAGCGCCATCACTCTTCCATTCTTCATAAAACCCACCTAAACATTAGGTTACAAAGCAATAGAGCTTCAGAAAAGTCCAATCAGGACAAGGAAAATATCTGTTTAATTTACATATTCTTTAACCTTGTACTGTCCAAAGAAAGGATGGCGGCCACCTGTGACCAGCATGTCCTCATCACGATCTAACATGCAGCGAACCGGGCACTTAACCCTACAGGAAAAAGCATAAAACAATGTGTTTAACCTACACTAAAAGTTCATCACCAACATTATATGAAAATCTTTTTGTGAAAATCCACTTTTGTGCGGCGACAGCGACCACAGTGGATAGAATGGTGCTCCGACTCTCTTTCCCTCCAAATCCTCCACCCATCCTCTTTACACGACACACCACGCGACTGGCAGGAACACCTAGAGCTTTAGCCACAAGAGCCTGGGCCAAACACAGCAGAACATGCGCATCAGGACAGTCTAATCAACATTATATTTAGCATTATTATTATTTTAAAATTAGACAACCAAGAGTATTTGCCTGTAGCAACATCTATCTATCTATCTATCTATCTATCTATCTATCTATCTATCTATCTATCTATCTGTCTGTCTGTCTGTCTGTCTGTCTGTCTGTCTGTCTGTCTGTCTGTCTGTCTGTCTGTCTGTCTGTTTGTCTGTCTGTCTGTCTGTCTGTCTGTCTGTCTGTCTGTCTGTCTGTCTGTCTGTCTGTCTGTCTGTCTGTCTGTCGATCGGTCTGTCTGTCTGTCTGTCCGTCCGTCCGTCTAAACCATCTATCTATCTATCTATCTATCTATCTATCTATCTATCTATCTATC
>CAIGQQ010038941.1:2390656-2407876 GCA_903798035.1 Danio albolineatus | reverse complement strand
AAAACCTCTAACATAATGCTTTTTAATTGCTCGCTATTTGATTATTTGTTATTACATTTTAATTTGATTAATAAAAATAATAACTTACATTTTCTAAATAATAAATTAAAAAATACATTAAGTACATTTTATTTACACTTTTGTTGACTTTTAATCATTCTTTTTCACAATTCTTGTCTAATGTATAATTCAAACTTATTAAAGTGATAATTCACCAAAAAAGTTAAATCCTGTCCTTATTCATTATTCAGTGCTTTTTTTTTTTTTTTCAGAACATATTCTGAAGAATGTTGGAATCCGGTAACTATTGTCTTCAATTGTATTTTTTTGTCAAATTATATTATTTTTTGTGTGAAGAAATCAAACCTACTAGGAGCAAATTAAGGGTGAGTAAACAATGACAGAATTTTCCTTTTTGGGTGAAAAATCCCTCTGTTTTAACTGTTTTGATTGAAGACTTGGATCTGAATTATTATCCTACACTAAATCCTAAGACTGATTGTTTTATGTATTTACTTGCGTCTTGGAGGCCGACTGTGTGGACACAAACAGCTCCATTTCTCCATCCTCTCCACGAGGGACAGCCAGCGTGCAGTTAGTCTCCAGATAAAACTGTTCCTGTCCTCCAATGTGCATCTCTCCTACAGAATCACAAATTTGAAATCAACTCGCTAAATTAAAGAGAAGCAGGTCTGACCGTGATACAAATGGTGGGGGGAAAACTGCAAATCTACCAGAACATAATGTGTAATCTATTTATTAGGTACTTTCTTCAGAAAAATGCTGTGTATGGTTATGATTTTAAAGAAGATCATGGATATATACCATGCAGGATGTGATCAGAGTCTTTAAATCCTTGTGCAACATCTCCTCTTTCTATAGTTCTAACTGGCTCGAAGAATGACTTGTTGTTAATAGCATCCTGTTTGAAAGAGCGAACGCAAACATGTTAGCAAAGCAGACAAGCTTATCTCCCCGTGTGTTGTTATGTTTTTGTGAACTACAAGCCATTTCCCTGAAAACCTTGAAAAATCTGGTTATGTAATAATGACAGCAGAAAAACCACAAAGCAGGGGTGAAAGGTCAGAGCATATGACTGAGTTTTCAGATCCAAATGTAGATCAGTGGTTTTGAGTCATATTTTTAATCCTAAGAAAAACCATGTCAATTTTTTGGACAAATTCCTTTTTGATTCATTTTTACAGCATTTTTGTTTAACGTGAAGTAAACAGAGCTCGACATTAACTTGTTTGCTTACCAGCCACTTTGGCTAGTAGTTTTCCAAAGTTACTAACCCCTCTGCATTTTCACTATGTTGTTAGGAAAATACATTTAATATGCTTTTTATTTAATTTTGGCAAGCTAAAATGACTTTATTTTAAGTAATTTAACTTGATTTGGGTAATTTAAAACTCCTGTGACCATCCAAATTATAATAAGCATAGTATACCATCTGGTAGTCAGGATGCGGATCAAAACCTTTCATCAAAGTTGACTTAAAACCAAAACACCCATTCTTGTTCTAGGACAACATTGATTAACTTTTTTGATCCACTTCAATTGTTGACTTATATCAAAATCCCTGTAAGAAAAGTCATTTCACTCAGCGGCCATCATTGAAACACCTCTCGGGCAGTATGCACAGGCGGATTGCTAAATTGCTAAAATTGTTTGCCAAGCTTACAATTAAATTTCAGAATAGGAATCACCAATAATATTAAACAACAGCTGTCCTTTAGTTTCATTTCTAAATGATTGAATCACACAAAATCTATAGAACCTCACCTCCGGTCTAAACCCTTGCCCTGTAGAATCGTCAGTCCAAATCAATTAATGATTGTCTCCTGTACATTCGCCATATTGACAGTCACACTTTTTCCCCATAGACTGTTTTTCCCATTCGAAAACTAAATAAGTGATATGTCTTGTGTATTCCATAGTCTTTGCTAATACATACACTACCGGTCTTACCATATAGATAGAGTAATTTCAAATTAATACAATGGAAAGATGCTTTAAACATATATTTTTAAACTATTATTCATTCATTCGTTTGCTTTTCGGCTTAGTCCCTTTATTAATCAGGAGTCACCACAGCGGAATAAACTTATAATTAACTCTATTAACTAATAAACTCCAGCATGTGTTTTACGCAGGGGATGCCCTTCCAGCCACAACCCAGCACTGGGAAACACCCTTACACTCTTGCATTCACACCTACACATACACTATTGCCAATTTAGCTCATTCAGTCTCTGTTTATTAAATTATTTTTAAGTTTTTAACTATTTTAACTAACTTAAATTGAAGTACAAGGAAATTAAAAACATTTGGCTAATCAATCACGATTCAAAAACTCTCATTTATATTTGATGTGCGTTTGAGTGACAGATATATTAGAAACGTCATAACCATTTTTCATCATCAGATTCATTTATCTCTGCTCGTCTTATACAGTAGGTTTACACCAATAGCATGAATTATGTATTTGCACGAGTAGATTACACACACAGTCAATGCTAATGCATGAACAGAAACCAAATTATTGGCACACAGCGTGAATGATGTGGAATGCACAATAGCGTTTACCAATTCAACAGTGTCTCCCACGCAAGATCAAATAACTGAACTCAAGCTAAAGTGACGTGGAGCTCCATTTGATTCGTTTCATTTTTTTATATTGTGTGATGCATGAGCAAACACTGGGTTGTAGGGATTACTCATGGGAGTTTCGTAGTGTCGCATTGCAATTAGTTTGTCATTCGCATGACTATTAAGAAAACTAGCATTTAAAAATATTCAACCTGCCAAAGTGGCTAGTGGAAGCCGCTGTCTAAACATCACAGCTGGAATCTATCCACATTTGTCAAGCTTTGGAAAGCCCTGGTGTTAATGTCAAGCCCTGCAAGTAAATACTGTACAGACCTGAATGGTCACAATGACAGGCTTCAGTTCCTCATAGCTGATCTTCACTGCTTTGGCTGCTCTCTGAGCATGAGCCTGTGTGTCCGCCACAATGGCTCCCACTATATGTCCAACGCATGTGACCTAGTATGAAAGATAAGATTTTATGCATATGAGCCATATCAAACATACACTACTAATATGAAGATTGGGAAAGTTTGTTAATATTGTTTACATATATTTTCATATTGATCAAGGCTACACACAATATTCAAAAGTTAAATTATAGCATCAAAAAGAACTGATTTCTTAAAGAGTTAATTGTAAATTAATGTAAACATAATATTTGTTTCTTCCAAAAGTTAGATGCAATATTTTTTACAGTGTCTGACTTTATCTTTGATGTTATGAAAAGTTGCTAACCCATTTAACTTTATATTTTCACTGTGAGTAAAAGAGGCTTCCTCAGGAAACAGCAATATGAGTATCTGCTGCAAATGTGTCATATTGTATAGATTTAGATTATATTTAATTTTGCTACATCAAAGATGTTCAACCATTAAAAGCACACGTCAAAGCATCAATAAATGATTATGGCATTCAAAAATGCCTGGTCATAAAATAGCCCAGTATGCAGTCAGGTGAGACACATGTGAAAAACATTTTTCACAGGAACTAGTGTATGTCTGTCGCAAATGCATTGCGTCATTTGGTACAACTTCCAAATGATACACTCTGTTTTGTGAACGAAATGTAAAAGCCATTGCGCTACGGTGGCCTCACGCCTGATCCACTGCATCATAACTAACAACAGACGTCTATGCAAAAAGGCACATGCTGTCTTAATCAGTTTAATAGCTGCCTGTGCAGGATGTCTCCTTTGAGAAATACTGTCCCCTTTTGACATTCTGTTGACTATAGTTAATCTGTAGCTACATGTCTACAACAGCTGAATATCTGTTATTTGGATCAGATTAAAGCACTATCAATTGAAAGCCTCAAAATTTAATTTATCAAGGCAACATTTTTTAAATTGAGAAAACTATTTTGAATCCTTCTAAAGAAAAGTTGATTTCTTCTTTCTAGAAGGCTCTGTGCTATTATAACACGTTCTGTACTTCACACCTCAGATCAATTTGGGAAAGAGAGCTTGAAGTGGATATTTTAAAGGAAGAATGGGAGATGGTTTGGTCTCTGGCCAACAAGCTTTCAGTCGGTAATAGGACTTGAGCTGTTTATATAGCCTACATAGAACACACATTACACCACTTTTAAGACACAAATATAATGCAGCTCACTCACCTCTCTGCCTTTAATGCAAGTCAAATATAGAAGATTACATTCATTGTGTATGGGATTGTTATGCGATCCAGACCTGGTGCAGAACTGTAGCTCAAATAAACAACATCTTAGATCTGGCCTTGGATATTGACCCTCTGTCCCTTTTCCTGGGTTTTTCTTGCAAACTTATTAGTAACAAGCATTAAACAACACTTGTTTTGTCTGTTAACTTTTGCTGTCAAGGAAGAACTTGTTCGATTACTAAAGAGACTTCTAACTAACTCAGTCACTCCACAACCGATACATTTATCTGCATATAGACTTTATATCTAAACAGTATTAACATCTCTGTATGTGATATTTTGAGGTTTGGAATTACAGTATATAATGTCCTAACGGATATTCATTTGTATTCTGTTTTCACCAAACTTTCTACGGTTCCTGCCATATTGTTGCTTATAGCACAATGCTCTATAGCTTTTGCCATATGTATATTCCTGTTTATGCAATTCTGCTATTTGTCAGCCATTTTATGTTGTGTCTGTAGTTTTGTTTTGTAATTGTAAAAAAATAAATAAATAAATAAAAAAAGTAGAATACTGATCATCGTACTGAGCATTGTGGTCACAAGAGAGAGACTTGATTGTATGCATCTTGCACAACTACCAATGTTAATACCGGGTGGATAGAATGTCTAATCATAACAAAATTATTATATAAAGCACAGAACAATCACTGTAATATAGACTAAATCACCTTATCATCTGCAAAAACTGTCTCGTCATAGACAACAGGTCCTGTCATATTACTTCCAGGGATGTCTTTTGCAGAAATAAATGCAACCACTCCAGGAACTGGCATAGCACTGGAGGTGTCAATGGATCTAGAAAGGCAAAACATGCACACACAGGTAACTCGTAATCATGGATAATCATTGACTTTTAAGACACAACTCATAAAATAACGTAGGCTCACATTAACATGATCAATGTTAAATCATAGTCTTTGCTTTAAAATGAATGGTTAACCTAGAAAAGTCATTTCTTTTTCTTCTTCAGTATTATTTTGAAGAATGTAGGCAACCAGTTAACAAACCAAATAATTTCTTCGTCTGAGACTTTAGGCTCTAGGCTTGGTCTGGGCCCGAGAAAACCTTGTCTTGGTCTGAGGTGTAGGGTCTATTGTGTTGATCCGAGTCCTATTGTCTCTTGTCTTGGTTTGCTTCTTGAGAGGTGTTGTCTGGGTCTTAGGGTCTACTATTTTGGTCTTTGTTTTGAGGGGTATTCTGGGTCTTAAGGGCTGTAGTCTTGGTCTGGGCCTTAAGAGCTCTATTCTTGGTCCCAGGGCTTCTAGATGTGATCTGGGACTTAGGGGATATATACATGGTTTGGGTCTTAGGGTTTCTAGTCTTGGTTTGGGTCTTAGGGTTTCTGGTCTTGGCCTGGGTCTTGATGAGTATCCTAGGTCTTAGGGTTTCTTGTATTGGTCTGGGTATTGAGAGGGTTGTTCTGTGTCTTAGGGTTTTTGTTTTGGTCTGGGTCTTGAGGGGTGTGCTCTGGGTTTCCTCAAGAGACTGTAGTCTTGGTATGGTTCTTAGGGTGATATAACCTTAGTGCAAGTCTTAAGGTCTTGTCTTGATCTGAGTCTTAAAGGCTTAGTTTTGGTCAGGGTCATAGGGTCTCTTGATCTGGACTGGGTCTTGATGTGTGTGTCTGGCTCTTAGGGTCTCTTGTTTTGGTCTGGGTTTTGAAGGATGTAGGATAGTCCAGTTACCCAGAGTTTTTGGGTCTTGGTTTGTAGGGAGTTGTCCTGGTGTAGGCCTTAGTGTCTGTGGTCTTGATCTAGAATTTTAGGAGACTCTAGTCTTAGTGTAATTTTTAAGGGTTCTATTTTTGGTCTGAGTTTTATGGGTTTTAGTCTTAATCTGGGCCTGAGAAAACCTTGTCTTGGTCTGAGAGGGTATACTGTCTTGATCTGAGTCTTAGGTTCTCTTGTCTTGGTCTGGTTCTTGAGCGGTGTTGTCTGGGTCTTAGGGTCTGTTATTTTGGTCTTTGTTTTGAGGGGTTTTCTGGGTCTTAAGGGTTGTAGTCTTGGTCTGGGCCTTAGGAGCTTTATTCTTGGTCTCAGGGCTTCTAGATTTTATCTGGGTCTTAGGGGATCCATACATGGTCTGGGTCTTAGGGTTTCTAGTCTTGGTCTGGGTCTTAGGGTTTCTTGTATTATTCTGGATTTTGAGGGGTGTGCTCTGGGTCTGGATTCCCTAAGGAGACTCTAGTCTTGGTGTGATTCTTAGGATGATATGACCTTAGTGCAAGTCTTAGGGTCTTGTATTGATCTAAGTCTTAAAGGCCCTAATTTTAGTCTGGGTCTTAGGGTCTCTTAATGTGGACTGGGTCTTGATGTGTGTGCTGGATGTTAGGGTCTCTTGTTTTGGTCTGGGTTTTGAAGGACGTAGGATAGACCAGTTACCCAGAGTTTTTGGGTCTTGATTTTTAGGGAGTTGCCCTGGTGCAGGCCTTAGTGTATGTGGTCTTGATCCAGAATTTAGGAGACTTTAGTCTTGGTGTGATTTTGAGGGGTTCTAGTTTTTTCTGTTTTATGGGCTCTAGTCTTAATCTGAGAAAACGTTGTAGTGGTCTGAGGTAGGGTCTATTGTCCTGATCCGAGTCTTAAGGTATCTTGTCTTGGTCTGGTTCTTGTGAGGTGTTATCATTGTCTCAGGGTCTCTTATTTTGGTCTGGGTTTTGAGAGGTATTCTGGATCTTAAGGGCGGTAGTCTGGGTCTGGGTCTTAAGGTCTCTAGTCTTGGTCTGGGTTATATAGGCTCTAGTCTTTGTCTGGGTCTCAGAGGAACTGGTCTTGACTACATCTCTATACTTTGCGAATCAATGAGAAACTGAAGCACACATTTGGACACCCAAAGTTTATATCCAAAAGTACCAAGTTTATAATGACAGAATTTGATTTCTACTCAATTTTGATTGAACTACTCAACACTAATTATTTTAAAACATGACATGTATAATTTTCAACTAACTTTATGAGGGCATGAGCTTTAGTGCTGGTGACTAAAGCCAAATGAAGCTCATTTTCATAGCAGGGCATGTCGTCACAGTATACCGCTTCTCCTGTGGCCTGCTTAAGAGCAGAGAGGTGTATGATAGGGTGTCCCACAACATCATCCTTATTTTGACCAGGAGGAACTTCCTACAAACAAACAATCACAGTTAATCAATTTGTAAACACATAAGATTAAGCTGCAGCATGTGCAATTATGTTTACCTGATAAAGTTGTACACTCGATGGTGTGTCCACTTGAAAGAGCTCAGTAGCAGTGGAAAACTCAGGCTGGATGTCCTCAACAGTAACACCCTTTAAAGATATATTTACAATGACAAATAGTGCTAGACTTTTAAGTAATCAGGAGTATAACTGGTGTTCTCTGTTATTTTGGAAGAGTGTATCATTTTTCAAAATCTTGCTTGTGTAATCAGAAATAAAAACCTCCATCTGCAGGTTCACAGCCAGTTTGTGCTGGACAGTGAGGAAGAATTTGTAGAAGAGGCTGATAGTCAATGTGCGCCTGTATGTCACCATTCCACCCGGAGCTGAGGGAGATAGACTCATCTCTTTAGCCAATGAGCTGCAAGCTTCTTCTAGAAGTTCTTCATTCCATTGCCTGCAATCAAATAAAGATTTTGGGAAGCTGATGCATTCATTCAGCTCATGAGTCAAGCAAGAAAATAAGTAAAACCAGACATCATCCTTTACCTGTTAAGCAACCTGTTGCATGTAGCCACAGCAAGAACAGTGACAGGGGCCATTCCTCCATAGCTTATCCGAATATTCTGCACTATACTAGAATGCTGCTTGAAATATACATTCATCCCACACGTGACAATAGAGATATCATCTTCTTTTCGAGGGGATTGCTTGAAGGCAGAGAAGTACTGGCCCTAAAAACCAATTGATCACAAAGAATGAAAAGTAATATTAAGTAACCATATCTTTTCCTTATCTAGAATGATGTATGACTTTTTCTCTTTCTGTTGTTCAGTGGTACACACAAGAAGTGATGTATGGAAAACTACAAATGAAATAGGTTTTTCCTGTCGCAATTAGCTATGACAGGACTTCAGAAGAGAAGAAAACAAGTACTGTAAATCAATTTTGGCCTTGACAATCCAGACTGATATTAAGTTTCATTATATGGAGGAGTGTAATGAATAGATTTTTCTAGATCCTAGTATTCCACAGATGACAGAATATCATGTGGCTTTGGATGACAAATTTATCATTTGTGATCCTACAAAAAGTGTTTAAATGGATATACAGACCTTTTTTGTGTATGGAATCTCAATTGACAAAAGAATCTCCTCTGGCTTCAAAGCAGTCTTACGATAACCAGGGAAGAACTTGTCATCCATTTCAAGAACACGTTTCTCCCCTTTAAAAAAATCAAACAGATAATTGTATAGAATATGCAACAGAAGTTTAATTGATGTAAAACTGCTTTCTGCAGAACAAAAACGAGAAGCAACAAATCATTTAGGGTCAACACCCTACAGTATATGCTACTAGGCTACTATGTGCTGTGAAAGTCCTGTTTACCATAGCGTTCCCTTTCCTTAACCCTTACCCTATGTATCACAATCATTCAATTGGCTAACAAACACTGGGAAACTGTACATTCTGTACATGTAACATTCAGACTACAACAGGACTCATAAAATCATTGCACACTAAGGAATCAAATAATTCTAGAGATTTTTCACATAAACTGGCTCTGTATTCTGTATCGCACCTAGCATTGCTACAACCTTTGATCCTTGAACAGAATAAAAACAGTGCTCTGTACCTTTGGACATCACTGTAAGCTTGCAGCCAGCTGCCATAAACACAGGGTTGAGGTCTGAAATGGGACTTGCCGTCATAATATTTCCACCGACAGCCTGAAAACATGAATATATTAAATAGCTGAAATGTATAACGTGTAAATTTATTTATAATAACTTATATTTTAGTTTTTATAAGACATTTTTAAGTCTATTCACTTATATAAAACGCTTTGTGTTAATTTTAGTTTTCAGGAACAACATACTGCAACGTTTCGGATCTGCTGTCCTGCAAACCAGCGCAGCTGCTCTAGAACAGCCTTAAAAATCTCTGTTTGATAAGCAGGCAGCTTCTTCACCGCTGACTGCAGGACGTCACCAAGCACAGTCAACGTCACTGATGCACCAACCTCAATGCCTAAGACAAAGGAGATAAAATGTCAACTGAAAATCACACAAGTGAATGCCATCGGAAGACTAGACCAGGGGTGTCACATCCTTCTCCTGGGGACCCAATGTCCTACAGAGTTGAGCTTCAAAGCACTTGCCTAGAAGTTTCTAGTGGGTCTAGTAAGATTCTGACAGGCTAGTTTAGGTGTTTAATTTGAGAAGAAGATAAAACCAATGGTCCTCCAGGAACCAGACTGGATGCCCCTCGGACTATGCTTTAAGTTACTATTCATTCATTCGTTTTCTTGTCAGCTTAGTCCCTTTATTAATCTGGGGTTGCCACAGCGGAATAAACCGCCAACTTATCCAGCATATGTTTTACGCAGCGGATGCCCTCTCAGCTGCAACCCATCATTGGGAAACATTCATACACACTCATTCACACACATACACTAGGGCCAATGTAGCTTACCCAATTCACCTATAGCACATGTCTTTGGACTTGTGAGGGAACCCAGAGGAAACCCACACTAACACGGGAAGAACATACAAACTCCACACAGAAATACCAACTGACCCAGCCGGGGCTCGAACCAGCAACCTTCTTCCTGTGTTGCGATTGTGCTACCCACTGCGCCACCGTGAGGCTTACTATATGTTACTATATTGTTAAACAATATGTGCTTTAAGTAATCAAATAACATCCCTCAAGGTTAAGTGGCTCACTTACCATCCTGAGTGTGTTGGATGATATTCAGTTCTGGAATGTAAGCTGGAGCCAGAATCACAGGGTAAAGAAGGTTTTTGAATTTCATCTCAATGCCTAGAAAACAGACTCAAATCAATTACAATCTGCTTTGAAACGACTGTTTTTAGTGGATTATGTTTGTGAACATTCTGAATAAATTGTGTTGTATTGTATTAAAATTGACATTAGACACATTGTTATGAAAGACTTAAAAATCATCATGAGTTAATACCTTAACTGCATTTGAATATCATTCATTCATTCATTTTCTTGTCAGCTTAGTCCCTTTATTAATTTGGGGTCGCCACAGCGGAATGATCCGCCAACTTATCCAGCATTTGTTTTACGCAGCGTATGCCCTTCCAGCCGCAAGCCATCTCTGGGAACTTCTCTTTGGGCTTGTGGGGTAAACCCACGCAACCACGGGGAGAACATGCAAACTCCACACAGAAATGCCAACTGACCCAGCTGAGGCTCGAACCAGCGACCTCCTTTCTGTGAGGCGAACGTGCTACTTACCACGCCACCGTGGCACCCACATTTGAATATCTTTTCCCCTAATACTATATAACTTGTGATAACAGTATATACCTGTAGGCAAAAAGTACCCAGATGGCCTACTAATTCTGCCAATATCCCAAAGTGTGCATACAGCATTTTCAATGCCATACCATGCACTTAAAAATTGTCCCCAGCCATTGAACATCAGCTAAGTGTCTTGATTATTACACCAGAATGAAAGTATAGCGCCTAGCAGTATCGACCTCAGCAATAGCTACTTTAATTTTCTATCAGTCTTAGTACACAATGTAAAAATACAGAAGAGTCAAGCATTAAATAGGAAAATTATCAAAAACGATTTGAGCAAGATGCTGACGGTCTAATGAGATTCAATGGTTTATGCTAAGCTAAGCTAAAAGTGCTCCCGCCAGACCCAGAGATCAACTGAATGGATTCAAAAATGATGAAACTAAACAGTTGATGAGCCTTAAAGAGTGTTCCTTTTTATAGATTTAATATAAGTGGGCCTCACCAACTTCTGTGTTCCCAACAACTAGTTTGGCATTTGGATAGGTGGCCTTCAGCTCCAGGAGCTCTTTGAGGGAGCAGGGTTGAATCCAAAGCACTCGCTCGCCAACAAACCTCATCTCTCTTTGGGACTGTTTACTCAGACTCTGCAGAGAACAAATATGAATGTAAAATAATGCAGTGATCAGCCTTTTTATTATGATGGTACATTAAGCAAATGAAATATTTTATACGCACCACAAGCTCAGGCGGAAATATAATCTCTTGTGTCGGGTCCAGTGGCATAAACTCTGATTGTTCATACAACTTCTGAACTGGATGCGCTGAATTTTCCTATAAATAGAAAGAATGTTATTTTTGAAGAACTAAAAGGAAGATGTGCTAATAAAATATTTGTTTATTGCAGACGAAATATCCTTAGATGACATTAAGTACTGTGATTGTGAAACAGTGATCCTGAAGTTTTGCCCTCACATGCTCATGAGTGTTGCTTCAAACATGTGACTGGTTTCCTATGAAGATGCAATGGCTGCCATGTCATTGATTTCCTACCCAAGTATGCTGCAGGTTTATTGTGAATGGACAACTTTAGGACAAAAATGTGTTTGTACTCGGTTTGAGAAAACCGTCCGGATGTATGTTCTCCTCATACTAACATGCTTTTGTGTGCTTCCATTAGTCATACAGCAGCCATCAGTCTGACTTTTCCCACCACAACAACCCCCATCCTGAAATAAAAAAGCAGATGTTGGATAAAAACAGCAGCAAATGGAAAGTACTGAATTATATAAACAATATAGTTAATGTAGATATTAAATGTTCAATGTTGCTGAGCAGAAATCATATTCTTGTATCTGCTAATCAAACAAATAAAAAAAAAAATTTCTGTACATTAGAATTTTCTCATTTTTTAATTCATACATTTGACCTTTATTTACTGAAAGATATTTTCTAAAATGTCCTTCAGCAAAACAATAATTTAGATCACAAACATTCTTATAAAGCATATTTATAACATAAATCATATTAAAATCATGTACTAATAAAAAGTATTTAAGGGTAATATGAAATCATTAATTCATTCATTTTCTTGTTGGCTTAGTCCCTTTATTAATCCGGGGTCGCCACAGCGGAATGAACCGCCAACTTATCCAGCATTTGTTTTACGCAGCAGATGCCCTTCCAGCCACAACCCATCTCTGGGAAACATCCATACATTCTCATTCACACACATACACTACGGACAATTTAGCTTACTCAATTCACCTGTACCGCATGCCTTTGGACTTGTGGGGGAAACCGGAGCACCCAGAGGAAACCCACGCAACCACGGGGAGAACATGCAAACTCCACACAGATATGCCAACTGACCCAGCCGAGGCTCGAACCATCAACCTTCTTGCTGTGAGGTGAACGTGCTACTCACTACGCCATCGTGGCGCCTAATAAGAAATCTTTAAATCTTATCTTTATACTTTGTTCTTAATACTTTCATTCAACCCTCAACATTTCACCTCTTTGTCAGTAAGCTTTAGTCATTAAAAGTACATTTTTTGAAGGAAAGTCCAGATTTTATTTGTATTTTATTCCATTTTCACTTAAATATCTCTGTTATGCTGCTGAATGATGACAGAAAATTATTGAAACATTAAAGCAGACTTTCATTTAATATACTTTGTTTATAAACTCATTCATTCATTTTCTTTTCAGCTTTCCCCTTTATTAATCTGGGGTCGCTACAGCGGAATGAACCGCCAACTTATCCAGCATTTGTTTTACGCAGCAGATGCCCTTCCAGCCACAACCCATCTCTGGGAAACATCCATACACACTCATTCACACTCATTCACTACGGACAATTTAGCCTATTCACCTATACCACGTCTTTGGACTTGTGGGGGAAACCGGAGCACCCGGAGGAAACCAATGCAACCACAGGGAGAGCATGCAAACTCCACACAGAAATGCCAACTGACCCAGCTGAGGCTCGAACCAGCGACCTTCTTGCTGTGAGGTAAATGAGCTAATCACTACCCCACCGTGGCGCCCATGTTTATAAACTCACTTTTGTAAATTCAATTCGATTATTAGACCTGAAAAAAGCCTTCTAACAAGTTCTCTTACCTTTGTGAACGTCCTGTAGCCTTCTAAAATAGGTCTGTACCCAGTACAGCGGCATAAGTTTCCTGTGTGCAACCAATTGAATCAACAAATAATTAATAACAAATAACAATTCATTATTTAAGAAGGAATCATTTGACTATACTGAAGTTGATAATCACCTTGAAAAGCCTCCTGAATGTCATGCATTGTGGGATGTGGGTTGTTTCTTAAAAGAGCGTACATAGACATCACAATTCCCGGAGTGCAAAACCCACACTGTGAGCCGTGAGCCTTTGCAATTCGCTCCTGGATAAAACGATTATTGTTGTTACAATTACTACACCACAAATCAGCAGGACACCAACATATCGTGTGACGCATGCATATGAAAACTATGAATGGAGGATGAATGAGCAAGCAAGTGTCTATGCTTTAATCATATATAGCGTGACACGCTATTCTCGTCATAATCTACGATTCCAGGAGAATAAGATTAAACTGTGACCTGTACAGGATGAAGTTGGCTTGCCACGCTGCCGATGCCCTCCACGGTCGTTACCGCACAGTGATGCAAAGAGCAAAGAGGAGCCAGACATGCATTAATCGCATAGTGACTTCAAGTGTGAATCAAGGATATAACTACTGTATGTAAACGTTTTAGAATCCTGTATTAATGATGTTTAAATTGTTAGCAGTCAGTGTTCAGCAATTTACCACAAAAAAGTCATTAATAATAAATTAATTACATAATTCAATAACTTTATTAAAGACATATTAAAATAACTTTGTCTGAAAAGTATCTTAGTTATTACTTGGATTAATACTGCTTACAAGTTTTAATGGATAGAAAAAATTATTAAAAACTTAAAATAATTTGGAAACAACCAGGCCTGTTAGCTTCATAAATACAAAACACTTATGAAATGTTTAAATATCATTCATTTTCTTTTCAGCTTAGTCCCTTTATTTATCTGGGGTCGCCACATTGGAATGAACCGCCAACTTGTCCAGCATGTGTTTTACACAGAAGATACCCTTCCAGCTGCAACCCATCACTGGGAAACATCCATACAAACTCATTCACACACATACACTACGGACAATTTAGCTTGCCCAGTTAACACACATACACTACGGACAATTTAGCTTATTCAATTCACCTATTTGGACTTGTGGGGGAAACCGGAGCACCCGGAGGAAACCCACACCAACACAGGGAGAACATGCAAACTCCACACAGAAATGCCAACTGACCCAGCCGAGGCTCGAACCAGTGACCTTCTTGCTGTGAGGCGATTGTGCTACTCACTGTGAGGCCCTATGTTTAAACATATAAGTATGAAAACATGAAAATTCAATATAATCATTATATAATTCAATATAATTTAAAAAAAACATATTTAATTTACCAAATATTGTCATTCATTCATTCATTTTCTTTTCGGCTTAGTCCCTTTATTAATCCGGGGTCGCCACAGCGGAATGAACCACCAACTTATCCAGCATTTTGTTTTACGCAGCGGATGCCCTTCCAGCCACAACCCATCTCTGGGAAACACATCCATACAGTCTCATTCACACACATACACTATGGACAATTTAGCTTACCCAATTCACCTGTACCGCATGTCTTTGGACTGTGGGGGAAACCGGAGCACCCGGAGGAAACCCACGCAACCACGGGGAGAACATGCAAACTCCACACAGAAATGCCAACTGGCCCAGCCGGGGATCGAACCAGTGACCTTCTTGCTGTGAGGCGAACGTGCTACCCACTACGCCACCGTGGCGCCACATATTGTCATAAATTTCTTAATTCATTGTTTTTTTAAGCATGTGTGCGGTTAAAAATATCATTATTCAGAAAAAAAATATTTGCATACAGAAAATATGACTGGATCTCTAAACTGATTTATACAGAACTGTTGAATTTATGTACAGTGTTTAAGGCAAATATAAGTGACTAATTAAATTACCTAAAAATCAAAAGTCTGTTACTTTACTTTTTCAGCATCATGGTAAGTCGTTACTTTGTAATTAATTACAATCAACACCATTATCGGCTATCATGAACCTGTTCCAGGCTTTAAGGACAGCAGTGCACTTTACATATTTAAAAATAAAGATCATTTATATGGTTCCATGAAGAGCCTTTAACATCCATGGAAGCTTTTCATCAAACAAATGGTTCTTCGCTGTGTAAAATTGTCCTTTATACTCAATATAGTTCTTTATACTTCACAAAAATGGTTCAATGAAAACCTTTATGCTAAAAGTTCCATTGAAGAACCAGAATGGACCTGTTGGTTTGGTTCTTTCTGGCCTATTTATTGGTAAGGGTGTATTGCAACAAGCGTGTACATAAAAAAGATACATAATCTGATTTTGATGTGGATGATATTTGGAGACCATTACAGTGCAGGCTCCACAACCTCCTTCTGCACATCCCAGTTTGGTTCCTGTCAGACTCACTGCAAGTGACAATCTTAAGGAAAAAAGCTTGGAATACAGTCATGTTGAAAAAAAATGCATCGTTTTTACCAAACCAGCGCCAATAAGAAACATAGCAGGCGACAGTGTCTGTGATCTAAAACACCATGTTTGAAACAACAAATCTCAGTTGTTTGACATCAGAAAGTTGTGTAAATGATTGATGAAGTCAACACAGATTAGTCATCGCTAAACATGCTGTAAAAAGTGCAAACTGATAAGCAAAGATTTTTTTTTATACCAGATATGACTATAAAAATTACTTGTTTGGGCTAAAGAGGCAGATTTTAAACAAAACATATTGCAAATAATGATTCAAGAGTAGACAGGTGAAAATTTTGCATGAATATTTATTTATGCCAGCTCAAGCTACCTGGACAAATTCCTTTTGTGCTTTTAAAAATACATTTTGTTGTCGTTGTTGTATATAATAATAATAATAATAATAATAATACTAATAATAATAATAATAATAATGTAAAGTTTGAATTTCCCCCTTTTTGAATTGAACACCAATAAGGGAAACACTCAATGTCATATCCCAGAAATAATCTAAATAATTTTTTTAATTAAGTTAAAAATAATAATAATAAATAAATAAAAAAGTTTTTTTTTTAAAAATGACCTTTTTTTTAGACTGATCCTTAAACCAATCAATCAATTGATCATAAACATTAATTTATCTCACAATTATTATAAAGTTATATCTTTTACAGGCGTTGGCAAATTTCCATCTGAACAGAGATCCCAAATACAGGCCAACTACACAGAAACACAGACATATAACAGCAAATTAAAAGTGCTGACTGAACTATTAGATAACAATAATTCAGACATAATATTAATATGTGCAGTCTGACACACACACTAGCAAACCTCAAGAAACCCAAGAGACCCAAACCCCAGACAACAGTAAACTATCAACCACAATATTGCAGAAACAGGAATGTCAGTGTCTCATAAATGCTGGGGTTATGGTTTCATATTAGCCTACAACTTTGCATTTAGAGGCTGAACAAAATATCAAAAGGATACAGCTTCTTCTCAGATATGTCAAGAGTGTTATTTCAGGGTCTGCATTCTTCTCAGTGATCTGCACAAGATGAATTACGAAAAGACTTTGAGTTATAAAACCTTTAATAAAAACGGGAGAATTTATGAAACACTTGAAGATATGTAATACGCCCATTCAATCACCCATTACCTTTTTTCCATTAACGAAGAAGACAAGGTCATCCCCTGGAGACTGAAGTTTGTTTTTAATCTCATCCTCGGTGATGGACATGTTTAATTCCCGCTGTTCGCCGGTTGTTCGGTGAGATGAGATGAAGCGCCGCTGTCAGTGAACGGACAAACTATGAGCGCCGCTGCGTCACGTGAGGCGATTCTTATCAACTCGCGCTGGAAGAGCTGCTGTGTGGAGAATGACTTTAGTGATGG
>CAIGQQ010038941.1:2352219-2390256 GCA_903798035.1 Danio albolineatus | reverse complement strand
TAGCGTCAGAAAGCCCTGTGTGTATAGACTATTCTGTCACTACATGCGACGAAAATTCTACACGACAGTAATCGTTTGATTAAGATGTTTACACTTTACACGGATCTTTCAGTCTATAGTGATATTAACGTGCCGTAAACTCAGCAACAGTTCTAATCATTTGACTAAGGTCTGTCTTTAAACACAGAAAGAGTATTTCTGACGAAACCAGCTAACTTTGCCATCTTAATAAACAAACAAAGACCACTAAACGCCTACTTACCAATCAGGTGACAGGACAATGAACACCAACTGGAGCAGTGTATTTTTAAAAGGAGACGAGCGGCAAATCCGGATTTTACCATTTCCAGATGCAAAAAGCTCTCTGGTAAAAATGTTTCTTACAAACGCATTTCTGTCGCGTGCGCTGTAATCCACCGTGAGTCCAGCTGCGCTCTCATAGCAGGGAAATGAAAGCAAAACCTTTGTTGAAGCACATTTATAAATGCAACACTGAAGACCTGTGTCTCCAAACAATCCTTTTTCTTCCACTTGTTTTGGCAACCTGGCGTCTCTCTGCCATCTAAACACTGTAACAGCTATCATGCATATTAATGAAATATTGCACTCTGATTGGTTTGAACAACGTCCTTGTCATGACTTAACCCCTTCAGACCTGAATTATGTTCCAAAGATGTCCATTGTAATGGACGCAGGGTCTGAAGGGGTTAATACCGCACGCTCAAGAGACGTCAGAATTTACTCGCTGGGGCAGACGTCCACTCTCCATGCTGGAATACACGCATGGATCTCATCGGCGTGACGCAGCTTCAAAAATTTGTTTCAAACCGGAAGAACGAATTTGCTGAAGTGAAAGGCAAAATACAAAATTTTGTCACTTGCACCATAGATAACTTTTTGATAAACACAGTGCATAATATAAGGCAGAACGTGGCAGAGAGTTGAGAACCTATATATGCAGGATTTAGTGACTGGCGCACCTCTCTCTTGCTGCTACTTGGGTTGGGTGTCCATATATTTGACATACAGCCTGTAGACATAAAATTGCCTCATGGTCTGCTTCGGTCCATTGTTCCTATACACCTATGCAGCCACCTCTGTTTTCTGTTTTTGATTTGTTTACATACGTAAACGTGTGAAGTATCACAAGTATTGTATCAAAATTCCACTGATTTCCTAAAATAAACTTTGCATTTGGAGGATAATCCAGCGCAGCACTTTGATAATGAGTTGAACAAGCTTTCTAGTATTAGATAAACACAATATGTTGCATATTCCTTTCATTTTCTTTTTTGGAGAAGAGAGAAAACAAAGTATCACTGCTTGAAATGATGCAGAAATGTTTTGCACTTTTTGAAATTTATTTAATACGCATCAGTGTGTGACACATTTTTTGGATATGAATTTCGGACTTCAGTGTGCTATAACCTTCATGTTGTCTCTGTGAAATGCTGTAAATGTCAAACGAAGTGGCTCAGAAGAAGGTAGTTTATGGTGTTCATTTGTGCTAAAACTCAACATTTATAATGCTTCTTATGCCGAGTTCAGACTGCATGATTTTAGCCCCGATTTTGACTCGCCGACAGGTTTTGAGAAATCGCAGACAAATGCCTGAAATCACAGGCAAATTGGTGCTCGTGCACGCGAGTGACAATCACACAATATGAACTATCAAAGACGCGATCTGAGAGAATCGCCGATGCCCGGGAGATATTTGCCGTGCTAAATATCAGGAGCTGTCGGCGATTCAAATCATGCCGTGTGAAATGTGTTTTGACTGGAAAAAACATTGACGATCGACTACAGCCGCTGAGAGAGCAGCATTCACTAGTGTACCTGCAGGCCAGCGGGAGGTTGTCCGACCCAAGAAATGGAGGGAAAATGAGTGTAAATTTGGTATGAGCTCCCGTGTCTGTTTGACGTGTCGTGTGAGCAATATCACAACCCAACCGGGTCAAAAAATAACAATGTTGAGGAGAAATTGCTAATTCCCTTCAAAGCCAGGTGAGCAAATTTGTACATTTCTACCCCATTAAAGGCTTCTTTCTCGTTATGTAGTTAATAACAAAAGATATACTACATGTTTTTGGGTGTGAGACGTAGTTTGGACAAAGTTGTTGGCGATTTTTCATATTTTGAAGTCATGCAGTGTGAAACTCCCTGTCGCCGATCCATATTGCAGTGTAAACAAAGCAGCGACAAAACGCTAGCCCAGATAGTCATGCAGTGTGAAAACATCTGTGACACGACTGCTTTGAAAATCATGCAGTCTGGACTCGGCATAAGTTTCTGACATTAGCGTTTTCACACCAAACCTACTTAAGATAACGGCGGTCGGCTGCTTCTCACTCAGGGCTGACATGACATGTACAAAGGGAAAATGTCAGTCATGCTTTTTTTATCAAGTGTGATTATAAAAAATATAAGTAATGCATTTTAACTATTACAGGCTGGCTATTTTCACACATTGTTGCCACACAACTGTCTTTAAACCCCTTATAAAATTGAGTTTTGCATTATAGGCCCCCCTTAATTGCTGCAAATGGACCCGAATTAGCCAAAAGGCTATTATCATCCACTGTCCCTGGACAGATGGTAAAATAGTGTCCCTAAAAACAATACGAAAAATATACAGTGAGCAAAGCTTTTTGTAATTATATAAAGTATGAACTTTAATCACTGACTTCCTGGCTTCAGAGCGTGCATCTTGGTTGACCTCTTACTTGACGTATGATGTTTAACATACTGCAAGACATGACACTGTAAGAGTGATATACTTTATAATATTATACAGTAAATAAAAGTTATCCAGAACTAGTTTTTTGTTCATTGTCATCTTCTGTGATAAACAAACGGTGTTGTGAGTGGGCTTGTTGTAAGGAGCTTTCACTACATATACATGTGTCGTTTGTTTCCAACATTCTTCACATCTTCTTTTTTGTTCATCATAAAAAGAAAACTCACACAGAATTAATTTGCATGAACTATTACTTTCCTTTAAAGTTAAGAGAGTCAGAGAGTCAGTTTCATTTTGGTTGAAGCTGTACGATCTAATTTTAGATTAAAGTGTGCAGTTTTGTTATACAATAATCATGTAATTAATCAATATGGATTACTGTAAGGGAGCTGGCAGCTTCATATTAATCTTAATCGTCCAATCCAATCACATTAAAATCATACTGATGGTCCCATTTAATCTTATTAGCGTGTTTGAACCGGTGCCCAGCAGGTGCACTCTCCTTCGCAGTAAGCAGTCATTAAGCTTGCTCTTGAGACTAAATCAAATAAAGCAAATAATTCCTTTAGAACTGATATATGGGTCAAAGATGATCAGACATAACACTTTTTTTTAAGTCTGAAACAAAGTCAAACTATATAGAAAGAAAGCATGTTAGTGAAAGTGTTTGAGTTGATGTTTTTATGAAATGTAAAATATGGTGCGAGTGGTTTGTGAAAAAGTATAAAGATTTAAAATGACAAATATTAGTATTCTGGAGCGGCACTGTAATCCTTAAATGTCTTTTTTATGTAATCAAATAATTTTTACACTGAACGACATATTAGTTTTTCATGTTTTGTCATCTGTAAATCATGGTAAAATATGATATGTGTGAAAGTAACATTTTTTTCACTAACAGAACAATCTGTTTTTTAAAACCCCTTCATCATTGACCCATTTTCATGACCGGTCATGTTTTAAAAGTAGAGAGGTTTAATAGCAGAATAGCAAAATCTTACCAACACGCAACCAGAAGTCATTAGAGGTACGTTTGTTTATTTCTTTCAGAGTTTCTTGCATGGCCAAAGCGAACAGAACCAGTGTACTGAGGTGAGCCCACTCATCTTCGCATTCCTATAACATACACATGCAGCATTTACAATTCGGCACAGCACTTCACATATTAAATAAGCAAAACTCCATGCCCACTTCTAAGAAAGGTACTTAGAAGTGTTGTTTGTTGTGCAGAGGGTCAGTCAGTACTTTAAAACATATACCGAAACTACAAGTTTGAGTAATGCAAAATATCAGAGACCACATCATAGACTGTGCCTTTCAGCAATCAACTTTGATTGGACAAAAAAATAATTTATTGGACATGGCAACCCTGTAGCCATAAGAGCTGAGTGAACCAATGAAAAAGCATACTTTCTGTTGGAACGTTTGCGACTCTATCCTTGAGCCTGGTGAAACTAGTACAGATTCTTATATTATCCACGTTTTTTCAAGTGTCAAAATACATTCTAAAGGATCATCCAGCAGACTCAAATAGAAACTCATAGATACAAGAATGGTAACTATAGTATAGCAACATTAAAATAGGAGTTTGAAGAACTTCTATTACGTTGGTTCTAAGAACTTAACTTACAGAACTACATAGAAGATGAATACACAAGCAACAGACAATCAATAAACACTTGATTAAACATGAATATGGAACATCACTGTATGAATCACACTGATTAAAGAAAAAGAGGCTAAGGCACTTGATTTATACTTCTGCGTTAAACACACGTGACCGGTCCGGCCCAGCCGTCGCGTACCCTTCACTGTAGCCTGAAATCTAACTACATGTCATAGCGAAGCATATCGCATGGTCTCTGATTGGTCGGCATGGAAGCAGTGATGTGTGGCTTGCGTGACCAAAAGCCATGGGAGAGGAGAAAGCCCTGTGGCACAAGTGTTTAACAAGTGTCAAGTCCACTGGAGAAGCTACAGATGGATATTTTTGTGTTTACTTAATGATTGAAATAGTTGCACTTTCGCTGATTCTGAGTAGTCGCTGAGTAGTTAGAGCTACTTCTGCTGTAAGCATTTCTGGTGTAAACTTAAAACACCCGCAAAGAAACTCAACATAGATGACCATAGAAACCCCATTGTCAGCTACCTTTCGAAAGTGTTATTGTCAGAGCAACACAAACAGAAAGCAGAAGCATAAATGAATGGATACATGCAAGGCAAATGCCATGAGTTACTTGACGCAGAAATATAACAATAAGTAGTGCGCTGCACTTTTTTGTTGCTAGACAACCACTTCATCAGTTGTCTTGGCGCTGGAGGACATGAAGTAGGATGCTTTCTCCAAAAAAACTGACCTTCAACCTAGGCACTTTGTCAAAAGTGTGAGCTGCAGCAGGCAGTTAATGGAAGGTGCCCGAAATGGAAATGTTAAGTGTGATCGGGGTAAATTTGCCTGTTCCAAATTCCTTCAAGGCTATAAATCTGTCTAATCTTGTTTTTTTTATGGTAACCCAGGACTGAACAGAATAGTTAGTTGGCTTTGAAAGGGTAATTTATATATTATTCATTAAATATGACAAATACTTTGCCTCTCCACATTCCTTCCATTCATCGAAAGTTTACAGAACACAACCAAAAAATGTTTTACTCAAACATATAACTGCCTATAAATCCAGAGAAATCGAGGATTTTCAGGTGGTCTCTTACTTTTGTGCTGTATATTTAATGCAGCTACATATACGTTTAAAATCACACATCAAGGTATCAATTACCTGTTTATCAGGAGAAAGACCTGATGCAGCCATGTAGCAGCTGCCAATGGTTTTGATTTTCTCAATGTCCTGGAAGTAAGGCTCATCCAGTAGCTGAGGTGAAATTGAGAAAAAGGATTAAGTTCTGTAGGTCTGTCTTTGAAAACTTTTACTATCACAGTGTTCACTCAATCAGTATCATCTAAGCTGCTACAGTATTAGCTGTTAGCATTGAGCATGCTCAGATTTGGACTTAGTTAGACAACATTTGGTACTAAGAGGATGCAGCACAAATCCACGTACCTCATCAAAGTCAGCAATGATCTCATTAAGAAGGCGCAGACACTCCACGTCTTGATGAATCAACTCTTTCTTCTCGTAATAATCGGAAAAGCCTGGAATGGAGGCGAACATCACTCCAACTCGCTCGTACGATTCAGAGAACAAGTCCTTGGAGCCAAAGAATTAATAACACAGGAGTGTTACTAAACATACTTCTCAATTAATGACGGCACTTCTTAAATGCTCAAACAATACAAGCAGTTAGATGTTTGAAAATTTTAGCAAATTTATTTCTTAGATTTTATTTTCTGATCTAAGTTAAAAACTATGAAGGTCTGCCGTCAGTCATCAAGTAGCCTCACTTTATATTAATATACTATATTAAAATAACTTTACATTGATAACTATTATGTATTATTATATTACACGAATATACTACTAATATTAATATACTAATATTTAAATAAATCATTTAATACACTTCACTGATTGTTAATCATTGTTAATCAATTAATACAGTTCGCCGTACATACTGTATGATTTTTTTTTCCATTGTAAAAAATAAATAAAAAATTTGGTAACACTTCACAATAGGTAACAAGGCTTGTAGAGCATTTATTAATCATAATTGAACATTTACTAATGTATTTTTAACATCCAAGTCCATGCTTGTTAACATTAGTTAATGCACCGTAAGTTAACATGAACTAACAATGAACAACTGTATTTTCATTAACTAATGTTAATCAACAAATACTGCAGTAAATATATTGTTCATTCTTTGTTCATGTAAATAAATGCATTAATTAACATTAACTAATGAACCTTATTGTAAAGGATGATCAAATTATTAATTGAAAAGCATTCATTAAATAATAGTTCACGTAAAATACTGTCTAAAAAGAACACATTTTAAACAATGCAGATTACCAATAGCCATTGACTCTGGACTTTTGATATCAGTGTCTGCTACATGTTTTCATCATTTTTCAAAATGTTTATTTTTGGTATGTATATTTTTACAACTTATTAAAGTAATAATAATAATAATAATAAGCAAATTTTTATTTTTCGATGAACCATCACTTTAACTTTGCACCTTAACTCATCCTGTTCTAAAGCATGACATTAACACAGTAAACATACGGCACTTTACATAACAATTTAGTAGTTCAAGGCCTTTAATATTAAGGACTATCGATGTATTTACTACTGTACCTCATTGTTTCTGTCTCTGTCGAGAAAGTGGCGAGCGACGTGGGCAGGAAGGATATTGTACAGCAGACACTCGTTATGCTCCCTCAGTTCCTTCATGTCTTCCACTTCCTGCCTGGCCTGCAGACGCCAAAGGAAGTCAAGCCTGGACGTAGTCTCTAGCTGTGGGTTTGAGCAGAAATACATTTTGAAATCATTTAAAGCACACAGCTGTAAGATGGCTAAATCTCTCAAGAATGTCAGACCCTGAGAGCTGATATGGAATTGCATGAGATGCAATAAAACAACAAACTTTCTGGTCTGAGAAACCAGCTGTTCAACTGTTCTATTCAAATCATCCTGAGCTTATCTTCCTGACTGTATGCCTCTGATAATACCAGGGGGGAATGCAGGAATGTGAGAAAGTGTACTCTGCCCCAAGTCCCCTTCTTGACCTTTCAGGGCGTACTCACACTATGCTATCCGAACCGTGCTCAGGCCCGTTTCCCGAATAATTTTAGAAGTGTGAGTGCGCTAAATCGGGCTCAGGCACGGTACAGTTCGCCGGCCCTGGCCCGGTTGGAAGAGGTGTGCCTGAGCGCGGTTCACTTGGGCTTTGGCGCGGTACGCGTGTAGTATGAGTGCAAAGTGCGCCTGAGCCCGAAACTGAAGAGGAGACGTGACTTTAGGGGACTGTTTCATATGAATTTATTAATCATTCTTACTGTTTAATGAACGCAAACTGTCGTAAATTTATTAAGATGCAAACCCCTCACTGCACGACAGCTGCGCCTTTAGTGAATTTAATTCCTGCAGCACGAGGACTTTATGATTGTTTATGAGCGTCAGCAGTGGCTGATCTGTTCGGCGGAATATCTGACTGTGTGTCACTGCATATCAAACGACTAAAACGATATAATAATATAAAGAAATCTCCACTGAAAATAGCAAGTTGCATGGGCTTGGCTAAGTGAGATGTTCTTTTAGGATGAGTGAGCAGTTGGCAACCAGTCTCGTTGAATATAGTTAATCCTGCACCCTCTGACTATCTTTTGTGTCTCGACATTCTGTCCGTGAGAAGACACGCAAACCCGGGGCGTGACACTCTGAGCGGCGTTTGGTCCCTAATGAACGTATAGACTGAAGAGTATGGGAACAGATAGATCAAAACGTTTAAATCAAGTCATAAATGATTATTGTGATCTGTTCCGACAATTAGAAATAGTCTAAATATTACGATCACTTAAATTTGGAATCAGATTAAATTCGGAGCTAAAACACGAATATAAATAAATTCTAATAAATAACAGATTTCTCTTCAGAACCACTGGAAAAGGCTTACATGCATTTAACCTTCGACCATGCTGTTAGTTTCGTCATTGGGCTAATAGATGGACTTCTACACAGCACAAATAATATTGTATGTCAGTTTGGTTGACTGGACTGGAGTTTTTTTAACAATGTAATAAATAAAGCTAGCTAAGAGGTGGATTCATTATTATTTACTGATAAAAAAAGTACAATTCCTTAAATACTTATCTAAAATATTATTATAAATATCTCAAAGTGGTATCATATAATAATAATGAACATTTAGTATATCTTTCTTGCACATTTTTTAATTATAAAATCTGTAAAAAGTTTTTACTAATATAACAATACCTGTCTACTGTTGTACAGGACGACCACAACAAACATGGCCATTAGCAGCACAGAAATGCCTTTCCGTCTGAGGTATTGAGATCTGGGCAAAACACACACACACACACATCAGAGGTGTTTTAACAATTCAATAGTCCAGGAGGTAATTTGATGGTGTCACATGATTAAAGTTTACATTTTTCAGTGAGAAATAATAATGACCAACAAGATAAAAAAGATAGATATGTACTTTTTTTAAATGCACAAAATAAAATAAATACACTTTAAATGAAGCAAGAGTTTTAATAGTCTTACATCAGTGAATAGATCTCATCTTTCCAAATAATTCTAACACGGAAAGCGCCAAAAAATCATTCCACAAACATCGGAAGATGGTGCATTCCAATATATGTTTATGGCTTTGCAAATCTACTTCAGCATCCACACAAGGCAAATCCAAGTCTTTGTACAGCATTTTATATAGATAGATATTACAAGTAAGAATAACATGTTTAACATTGTGTTTAGCTGCCATTTAAAAGTCAAACAGTCAAGTTTGTTTCAGTTTGTCTTGTTGGTAAATGTAACCTATTTATCCAACCACCAGCAGAAGCTATTCTTACTTCTAGACTAGCAGTGTCTTCATGCTACTTACAAAGCAGTTACCCTAGTTAAGTTAGTGTTTCTTGTCCTTTCAAAACACTGTCTGAACTAGGGTAACTGGTTTGTAAGAGGAATGAAAAAACTGCTAGACTACTGTGAGTAGCTGTTAAAACTACTGTGGCAGTCATTTTGACCATTTAAATAAAAATAAAACCCATGTAGCTATAGTGCTCTGACTTTTCCTAAATATCTGAAAGTTTCTTTATAAAATAGTTATATTATTAAAAATAACTAACAATAACAATAACTAATCATTTACAAGCAAATTGACTGAATACATTTCTTTGTCCTCGACTTTTTCCTGTGCCTTTGAATATGCGTGCCTCTTTGGCCTAACAACAGCCTTTCTGACATCAAAAATACATCTTACTACAGACATGTCTTCCAAAAACTTTCATTGTGGTGAAAAAACTTCTCTCTCCTGCTTGCCGGACAACAGGTCTAGTAACTAATACACAAATATCGGCGATATTAAGTTTGTATTTTAGGGAAATGACTTCATAAAATGCATTCGATATAGACATTCAAGCAGGCACACAACATCATAAGACATTAATATTAGGTTAGATTTAGGTTGTGACATCAGGTGACCAAAAGTAAACGTCTAGCCAGTGTCTAAGGACAACGTTATTTTGTCGTCCAATGATGTTGATATTTGGTTAAAAGCAACCAAAATCCAATGTCAAGCCAACAACTTAAGCCAACTTCATATTGATGTCAAATACTGACATTTATTCGTCAGGTAAGGCATCATAGACTGCGTCATCTGATAGACGTCATAGTGGTAACATCCACATATTGTCAAGCCGTAACATCATTAGACGTTGATATTTGGTTGATTTTAGGTTGGATGTTGGACACTGGCGTCAGCCTGACTTTGGGTTCTGACGTCAACCAGATTTTTATTTCCAAATAAAATGCAACATCCCCATGACGGTATAATGTCAATCTGACATCCTGTTGATATCCTGTGCCTGCTAGGTCAACTCTAAAATCTTAACAGAAGGTTCAAATGGAAATATGATGTGAGAAATGTTCAATTTAGTACAGTCTTATATGAACACTACGGCCATTCTAGTAGTTATAGATTTTTAGTAGTTCCAGTGTTAATAAAAGAACTGAAATACTGTACCTCTGAATTTGGCTGTTTTGGTGTTGGCGGATGAAGAGCACATGGAAGGCTACCTCGATGAGGTATGTGTAAACTGCAATGACTAACATCAGCACTGCTAGCTTCAACAGACAGCTGAGCCTCAGGAACACAGCACACGTCACCATTGCCACCACACCACTCAAAACGAAGAACTGCAGAGAGACAGACACTTTTATTCTACGTCTTTAATCAATTTACAGGCACAGCAATCATAAAACAGCAAAAAACATTCAATAACGGTAGGAGGTTGTTATGAGTGTTATTTAACCCTTCTGTTGTCTTAGATTTCTGTACACACCGTTTGCCCTTTGTGGCAAAAATGGCCCGCCTTCACTAATGCTTTCAAATAAATAATAAATAAAAATCTTCAAATCTATTCTGCATGAAGAAACAACCTCATCTCCATCAAAAACTCTGTGAATGTCTAGGATTTCCCTCATCATTGTGGAGTGTTTCATCAATATTAATCAGAGGGCACCCCTCATTGCCTTCTGATATACAGTATATCTAAATGCACAGTGTATCTAAATACTAGATATATGTTAATATGCTAAATGCTAGATATATTTCTAATGCTAAATGTACCTGCATATGTATAACAAGCGGTGTAAAAATCGTTTCATAGCTGATGGGTCAACACTGACCCGAAGGACAACTCAAGGATCAAGGTAAAAATAACACTGTTTAGAGTTAAAATGGTGCCCAGGACATGTTTGACCTGTGAGTCAACGAGAGGGTTAATACCATTTGTCATTAAAGAGTTAGTTACTCACTCATATGTCGTTCCAAACCCAAGACCTTCATTCGTCTTTGGAACACAAATTAAGATATTTTAGATGAAATTTGTGAGCTCTCTCATTTCCCATAGCAATGGTCCTGACTTGCTCGGAAAATACAAAAAACATCCTCAAAACATACCATGTGCTTTCAGTAGTTCAATTGGAATATCATCAAGCTATGAGAATACTTTAGTGTGCACATACAACAAAAATAATGACTCCACTATCTGCAAATATCTTGTGCAAAGTCAGAATAATTTAGGATGTATTACTTGTGTATTGTTTCAAACAGAATAAACGGCATGCGGCGATCCAGGCTATACATCAGTGCACAGAGTTTGTGAACATGCACAATATATTTACACTGAGGAGATGAAACTGTTAAATAAAAACATTATTTTTGTTTTATTTACACATAAAGGTATTCTTCTAGCTTCATAATATTCCAAAGAGACACTGAAGAGACACTGAAGGTTTTGAGGATGTTTTTTGGCACCTTTCTGGACTTTGAACAAGTCTGGACCATTGGTGTCTACGGAGAACCATAGAGCTCTAGAACTTCATTCAAAATATCTTAATCAGAACAAAGGTCTTGGGGTTTGGAACAAAATGAGGGTCAGTAAATAATGACAGAACTACATTTTTGGGGGGTAAACTGTCCATTTAAGTCTATTTTTACAGTACCTCTGGATGTGTGCAGATGTTCACTGGCCACTGTGTGCCATGTTCTGAGTTCTTGTTGCTTTTCTCAGTCTCTTCAAATGTGCTGTTGCACCAAAACTGTACAGAAATGGAAGTTTTTAGACAAGCATTTTTTTATTTGACCCAAGCAGCCCAAAATTTTTGCACTCACTATGTTGCAGGAGGCTACACCAAAGTTAATAGCAATAGCGGTGAGGGTGAGCAGGTTCCGGATGCTCTTAGTCTCGTGGATCCAGCAGCACAGATGCTGTAAACATGGCGGCGAGCGCTTAAATTCCTCAGCCAGAGCAACCAGAAGCAGCAGCATGTAGACAAACACAAACACTAAAAACTGGATTACCATGGGATAGAATCTGTGGGAAACACATGCAGACATACCATATTTATATATTAAACACATATGGGGCTTTTAAGAGAATAGTAACAGCTGTTCTTGACATGATACTGGAATTTCTGACTTTGATATAATATATCATCCCAACATAAATATAAATTGTAATATTCAGGCATGTCACTAATAAGGATTTTGACTACTGGTCCAGTCAGGCCACTGAAAATGGCTGTCAAATAGTATATTTTTATAAATCCTATATACCTGTAAGATATATATATCAGCGGTTCCCAAACTTTTTAGCCCACTATCCACAAAATAAAAATACCAGTGACTTATGACCCCTTAATCTCCTCTGAGGTGGTTAAAAATATAGAAACCTTGCATGCAACGGTGAACACAAATATCAATAGACCCATGTCTATTCTTCGTTAATTTTTTTTAAAAATTAATGTGAGAGCTGTTAAAGTGTCAGAATTTTTTTATAGCCTTTAATATAATGTAATCACCCAAAGGTTCTCAAAAAAAATATCGAAAGACTGTAACTATAAACTACTATTTTTATTTCAGGAGGTTATAGATAAAATATGATAATGGATTCTAATGGATTAATAAAATTTATTAGATTTTTGTGACCTTGGGAACCACTGGTATATAGTACAGTATATAAGCTGAAAAAAATAAATAAAGGCGTAAATAACATATTAATAAATGACTACATGTGGCATTCTGATGAATTTCACAATTCTTAATTCCAATTTCCATATTAGAGAAGAAACTACTTGCCTAACTTACAAACATTTTTGACAAGTGAACAATCAGTAATAAACAAATAAGCAAATTACCACCAATAACACAAATAATAAAAACAACAGGACAAACATACAGCTGAATACATTGCTTCTCAGGTGGGTCCAAGTCCAACTGTGATTCTTTTGTTGTTGATTAATGTTAATTAGTGCAAATAATGACTATCAATTAGTCTATCAAAGCATACATGAACCGGAAGTTGCTGAGACATTTATTTCAGTAAGTTGATGTACTTCCAATTATACCAGAATATTGAGTTGGGGGTGAGGCTTTCTTTTTGTGCATCATTCCCTCACAGCAAACTAACGGTAACAGGGTTGGGGTTAAGAAAATAGCAGCTGAAGTCATCAAATGGTCAGACTATTATTGAAGATTACCAAAACAAACATCTTTTTCGGTTGCACGGCTTATTTGTTCACCTAAAGAATAACAATCTGCACTAGCAAAATAAACAATGTCAATTTTGATTTCACACAGACTTTAAGCATTGTTTTAAAGACTGGTATATTAGTTTTATTTGACAGATTTAGCCAATCTATCAAAGCAAAATCATATAGCTCATTTAGAGAAAGTGAAACTGTGGCTGGACAGACTGTGGCAGGCCATAACGGCCTAAAAAAATGCTTCAAGTGGCCTAAATAAGAGTGACAGGAGGTGTGACGTGAGACCGTGGTGCATCTAAACTCACAGTCGGAGAAAGACCGCAGGAAGTGTCAATTCTGCAGAAAAGTGATATGTTAAATCAGGGGTGCTCAACCTTTCTCCTGGGCTGTTTCTCAATTACAAGAACGCAGAGAACGGACTCATGTTCTAGTGGAGACCGGTCTTGCCAGGTCACATCAGGAGAACTAACTCAGGAGTGCGCGAGGACAGAGAATGCATCCTGTGAGGAATGAGATGCTGCGTTCTTCCTGATGGTCACATGACCCTCACGCATCTTTAACCGAAAATTATTAAAACATTACAGCATCCATACAATAATTTATTGTTTCGCCCCGTTTCATAATATATACTCTGCATAAAGACATTATAAAAATACGTTGCACATCACAAATAAAACCAATTTTAATATGAATTTCAACAAATAAACACCCTTAATGTGTTAAAACTTTATACCTTTATTAAGTTAATACCTTTATTTTCAAGTTAATATTTACTTTCACCGTCTCATTTAGGGAAACTCCTGAGGTAAATAAGTACATCTCTGAACTTTAATAATAAATCTATACAAAATGCTGTGCTTCCCACCTCCAGTCGCAATGACTTCCGGGAAGTCTAGAGCGAGTTCGGTGCTCAAGTCTGCATCTGTGCGTCCTCGATATCAAGAACACATCCGGGAGCTTTCACGAGTCCTCCGTTCTTGTGGTCTTGAGTATTGGAACTGAACTTCGGCGGATGATGATGACGTTACACGAGAACACGAGGACGTAAGACCGCTGAAGAATGCATATTGAGAAACAGCCCTGGAGATCGACCTTTTTCAGCTTCTTTTTCAGTTCAGCTCCCACCCTGATCAAACACACCTGAACCAATTAATCAGGACCTGAACAGCACTAGATAATTACAGATAATTACAGATATGGTTGCAACTGAAATCTGCAGGACGGTCGATCTCCAGGAGCAGGGTTGGTCACCCCTGTTTAAAATATTTCACTATCGACGCCTATCAAAACATTGATACTTTTGATAGCGCCAGTAATCACTTACTGTGGAGATGGGATGAGGGCTTGGACAGCCATGATGAAGAGGAGCAGCAGGAAGGAACAGGCCAAATTGGACTTGAACATCTCATCTCTCATTTGAGAAAACTGAAAGTGCAATTGTTGTGTGGGTCTACTCATAAGCACAAATGCAATTATACTAAATATAAAGGATGTTTCCTATACCTTTCCCTCGATGTGTGTGTCTTTGAAGACCAGCGTGAAGGGTGTGATGTGTTCTTTGCGCATCCGTTCACTGCTGCGCACCTCGATGGCCTGCTTGATTCTCTTGTTGATTTCTCGAGACCCGGCACAATAAGGAGTGATCTGACTGGGCAGGTGCACCAAGGAGCCATTCGTGAAAGTGGCTAAGATCTAAAAGATGGCCAAAAAAAGAGTAAAGTAAGTAAATACAATGTTTATTTTTGACACTCATGTTTACTTGCCAGTCAAATGAAACTCTGGTGGTCTTGAATCCCTCAAGGCCTGTTTGACAGAGGTGAAGGTCTGGCTGTGATTACATTTTTGAGGGGAAAACTGAGTTAATTATTTTCAGCCCATCTGAACTCACAATTTCCCCAAATTTGGCCTTGGGTGAGATGTTGTTGCGTGTCAAACTATCGGTTAAAAACCTTTCTATGGCCTAAAGTTCAACTATCACTAACTAAAGACTACATTCTGAATGTAGGTGCGGTTTATGAGGACTCACACAGTTCATTCCGATGATGTTATCAAAAGGCAGCTCTGCACTCCATGTTGTCTCATCTTTGCTGGTTCTCCTGACTTTAGGGGGCTCCTTGTCATCTCGGGGTGTGTGGCGGATCAGAAAAGTGTCGATCTTGTGCTTGCGTAAAAACTCATTGCGCTCATGTCCTCGGCCCTCTTCTGTCTGATAAACACCCTTTAGACAGTCCAGGGTTGCTCGCGATATATGAATCCTCCTATTAATACACGTTTTGTTTAATTACACTATTATCAGATGTGTATTATGATTAAACCAATGATCTGGTGTACTTGCCCTGGGATTCCTCCAGCCTCTAGCATGTTGGCAACATCTACGTCCCAAGACCACACGTCAAACTGCCATTTTTGAAGACCCAAAACTCCACACAGAACCGAGCCAGAGTGGATTCCAATACGCATGTCCATATCTCTCTTCAGCTCCTTGCGCACATAACTGACCAAAAATAAAGGGAAGAATAACATTTATCTGATATCTCATCATCTCTTTGTTTTGAGAATTGCTATCAATCGTCAATGGAAAACATTGGAACAACAGAATATTTTATATGACTCCATGCCCTGACTAGCTGATTGTGACACACTCAAGATTAAGACATTTTTGTCAAGCCGATCACAAGTGTTCAATGCAAAATACAAGTGAAAAAATATTGAGAGCATAATTGTAGCAAAAATGTTTATGATAAGATTCATTTCATACTGTTCAGACCCAACGTATGGTCAATTGCATTCAAAACCTCACAAAACCCCTTGTTTTTTACTACAGAAAATTGTAATTTGCTATCATCTATCATGTTACCCTTCAACTTTTAACTTATTTAGCAAATTAGATTGAAAGATCAGGAAAAAGTCCATACACTGAAAAAAGTGAATACATAAATGAGTTTTCTGTAATAAAGAAAAGCCAAAAAGAAAAAAAGAAGAAAAAAAAGCAACAACAAAAATTGTATTCATTTAAATATAAAAAATAATTAATTAATTAAAGTTCATTTGTTTTGTTTGTTTGAGTGTACGTAAACCTTCCATAAACCCTTCCCTCAAAGAATTCAGGTAAACTATCAAAATTGAGGACATTAGGCACATCTCCTTTATGCACTTTTAATCTGTTAGATCAAAATGCATCTCAACAACTAGTGTAAACAGAGCCTTTGGGGGATACTGATGCATGAAAAGCTTGATGAAAATCCACAAGGTACAATGAGTTTATAATCATCCACTTTTGTGACTGTAAAAACATAGAATACACACCGTATGGTGTTGATCATGGCCAGGCCCATCTCTACACAGCAGCGGGCGTGTGCAGTCTGGGGCTCTGGGACCCCGGACACGCAGTAGTAACAATCTCCAAGAATCTTTATCCTCATGCAGTGATTCTCCTAAAGTAATAAAGAAGACTTTCAATATGCTTCCAACACATTGACTGCAAATCTAATTGCCATATTTTTAATAGCTAAAGCATAATGTTTTCTAATTTTAAACAAATCAGGTTTGTAGGTAGGTAGGTAGGTAGGTAGGTAGGTAGGGGGGTGGGTTTATTTGGATGGATGAATGAACAGATGCAAGGACCACTTATGACAGACCACTTTACAATAAAAAAAAATACATTTATGCTTTGCATTAGCCTTAAGACATTTATTTAAAGGGATAGTTCACCCAAAAATTACAATTTCTTATTAATTTACTCTCCCTCAGGTTATCCAAGATATAAGTGACTTTTTCCTTCAGTAGAACATTAAAGAAGATTTTTAGTTAAATCTGTGGTGCTTGGTGATTCATAAAATGGCAGTGAATGGTGATAAGTTTTTTTTAGATTAAAAATAAACAAAGTAGTCGGGTCGGGTCCATGTAAGAAATTGATTTTTTTTTTTTTTTTACTTTTTGGCCAATTATATTTATTTACATTTTGTGCAGATACAACATCTCCCTCTGGGTTAAAAGAACGAATTTTGTCTATGTCTGAATCTGGAGGAAGATTAGAAAATTGAGAAAACAAAATACAAAACGTCCTCTGAAAATAGCGAAAAAGATGGGTTTTGGGAAGAATGAACTTTTCAGACAATTCTAAACATGATAAAAATACACCTTTATCATACAAGTCCTAAATGGTATTAAGCCCCTTAAAAGACAAGTCACTAAAACTGAATCAGAACATGATGGTAGAAAAGATTTTATTTACTATAGGTGCAGGTGTGGACGGTCTTATTAACCCAAAGTGTTTCCTAAAAGCAAACCATATTTTAAGAGTATTGGTCACCACTAAACTGTTTGAGACGTTTCAACTATTTATTGGAAGCTGAGAGCAATTCACAGAATGAGGGGACGACTTTGAGGATAACAGTTCTAATTGCAACCTAACAGGATATTCAGAAACTCTTGAAGTTTTAGTCCAATACAAAAGCATGCAGATATTACAGGCCTAGCTATACTGTTGACAATTTGATACAGCAACATTTTTGGGTGAACTACCTCTTTAAGGTTAATATTTCTCACCTCTGCAAGACGATCAAAACGACCAAACAGCTCATTTAGCGTGCGCACCAATTCTTGAGCCGGCATGGTCATCGAGAGAGAGGTGAAGCCTTTTATATCAGCAAACAGGATGCTGAAACAAGAGCACATGCATGTTGATTTGACGCAACGTCCTTGCTGGAAATACTACTACATGGCGATCTGCGTTTACCTGACATCTTTGTATTGATGAAAGTAGGTTTTATGGAACTGTTGAGGAAGCAACTCATCATCCAAGGCAGTCATATCACCAATCATCTCCACAGCAATAAATCGAGGAAGAATAGACATCACCAAGCGCTCCTAAAGTAAAATCAAGTCTCATTTCTTTCAAAGATTTGCATTAATGATACAAGAACTAGGTATTAAAGTCAAGATTCCCAAACCTGTCTCTGGTTCTCTCTCTCCATCTTGACCCGTCCCTCAATGCAACGGCGTGTCTCAAGGAAGGCCTGCCTTTGGGCGCGATCTGATAAATAGTGGATGAAAAGCCCTGCAGTATTCATGCCCATGTACAACAGACCTTTTGCTAGTAACTGAAATGAAAAAGACAAGCTTCATTAGTTGATGTAATGATCCCTGAAGCTGACGATGGTTACAATAATATTACAATAATAGATAGATGGTCATAATAATAGAGAATTTATTAAAAGGAAGACTATGTAGAACCTGACAGAAGCATTAGAAACATCTATACATCTATTGGATAAACCCTAGATCTTAAAGGCCTTGATATACTTCAAATAATAATAATAATAAGTTTTATTTATATAGCACCTTTCAAGAGCTCAAGGGCACTTTACAAAGAATGTAACAAAAGAAATAGTACAAGCAGTCATTGAAAGAAACAGCAAACAGGTAGAGACAACATTAGGTTCGCAAACAAAAAGGGAATAAAAATAACAAACTGGAAATACAAAACAAGACCTAAGAGACAAATATGTAGAGTACAGGTGGGTCAAACAAAAGTGGTCAGTTTAGCAATCAGAAGAGTGACATAAGAAAACAAGTGAGTTTTCAGTAATGATTTGAATTCTGAGATATTATTTACAGAGCGGAGTGAATGTGGTAGAGAGTTCCAGAGTTTGGGTGCAGTGACACTAAATGGTCTGCCCCCTATTGAAGAGAGGCAATACCGAGGGACAGCAAGAAGGCCAGAGTCAGAGGAGCGTAATGAGCGAGTAGGAATCTAGGGGACAAGCATGTTGCAAAGGTAAGAGGGGGCTAGGCCATTTAAGGATTTAAATACAAGCATGAGAATTTTGCATTTAATGCGGTGAGCGACTGGAATGAAATCAAAGAAAAAAGTAATTCTCAAAAAAACCTACCAAAACGTCAACAAATCAGTTCTTGAAATCAAATATAAAATTATCCATGTCATCAATTTAATCGTTGATATCAGCATGACACATGGCACTTACAAGCCTGCCTACTGCAGCATGAGGGTGTTTGAGAGTTCTAAACAGTATACCGTCACTCCTCTTTTTCACATTTCTTTTTGCCCTCAGACAAGGAAAGTAAAAGTAAATCAGGGCCTTAAAGATTTCTTTGGGCCGTCATCTTTCATTATCAAGGACTTCTTTTTCTACTCTAGGGTGAGAATCAAATGTCAGCTTTGATTTTTGGGAATAGACTCTTCTTTACCTTTCTTACAATGGCAGTGTCATTGTAGTTCCTAAAGGTATCCACCAACAGGTGCAAGGCAGCAGTGAGGAATCCCATGCAGATGGACCACAGCAGAGGTAGGGGCAATAGTGTATAGATGGCAAAAAGGGTGAAGAGCACGTACCAGGACTGGTCTGTCTCCAATCCGTACACCAGTCCACCTAGCGCCTGAACAGTCTGCGACAGCCAGCTTGCCAGCCCAGCATAGCGAAGGTAATCTGGAGACATCAGTCCTTTACAAGTCAAAACTAAGACACATATGATTGCTCCAAGCGCCATTAAGAGCCCGGCCAACCATCCGTGTTGAGAGTCAACCATCTCCGGGGCCAAAGCCAGGTAGATGAAGAGAATGTGGAGTTTGGTAAGAATATCAATGACATTAGTGACTACAAGGGAAGTTCGCCGTTGGCCAGATGAGTGCTGCTGGTACAAATGCTCCAGATCGTGGGATTTGAACTTGTGGTGGAGAGCAGGGAGGAAGATGCCACGCACCGTGGAGCCCCAACTTACGAAAAAGTCAGCATCAGTAACTGATTCCGTAGACTTCCGTGTGCAGGTGGAGTTGCGTTCTCGAAATGGATGGATGCGAGCTGCAGAGGAGCGCCGCTTGTGCATGCCGGCGTTGCCCCTCGCAGCTTTGTTCCGAATCTGTCTGTTGATGTCATCGATGTAGGCGTCAGTAACAATGATTTTGCGAGAGTTGACTGCTCGTCCCTCGTGGTTCATCCCTCGTTGGTCGATAATGTGGCGTACAGCATTCTGCCACATTAGTTGCTTGCGTTTCAAGTTGGGTGATGGAGGCACAATTGTGCATACTTGAGGTGGAACAGTGATTTCTGAAGAATTCAATGCCATGATCTGAACAGGCTTTAGATCCCAGAACTCAGCTTGGACTTCTATCAACTGCACCAACCTAAAACCATGAAAAGTAACAGATTTAACAATTTAGATGGGACATTAAAGTTGTATCAGATTGAAACAAAAAAAGAGACTTTGAAATGGACTAACAATGCATGTAAACATGTCGAAGTATTATATGAACCACATATTACACACAAAAGAATATGCCAAAACAAATTCAATACACCCTAAAACACCATTTAAAACTGAAACTTTTCTAGAAACTAACAAAACACCCCCCCAGTCAATGTCCCCTAAGAATACCCCCAAAATTCAGTATCCATAAAATATGCTTGACACCAAACAAATTCAATGACTCAAAATACCCTCAGACTCACAAAACAAGTTCAATAACTCCTACCCAAGAGAGTCTCGATAATACACTCAAAATTAATTAAATGCCCTAAAAAAACATAAATCAAGTTCAATGCCCCCATGATACCCCCAAAAATGACACCCCTAAACCAAATTCAATGCCTCTTAACAAATACCATTTAAATACTCACAAAGCAATCTCAATATAAAAAGTAAAACACTTAAAATACTTATGAAACCAAATGAATGCAATGTGTCCACCAAATGTATACTACCTTTAATGCATATTAAAATGAGAAATCCTGCTCACAATAGTTATAACCTAGCATAACTGATTTAACTATACATAAATGTAAATGAAAGTATACTTGCCAAGGATGGGGCTCCAAAAATCATGTAACGATGCATGCATCTGCTCATCCATGAATAGCAGCCAAGGTGAACTGATCCAGACTCAAATATCTAATATGGTACATTCTTGTCCCTCAGGGGTGTAATATTTGGCAGCTGAGTGCAGAATGAGTCGTCTTTGACAGATTTTCCTTCTGCCATTCCAAGCAGCATAACTATGCAAAGCATAGCTATCTGTATATAAAAAAAGACTTGTCTTCAATAATAACACTTATTACAATCCATATAATCTTGTCTCAAAGCATTCCTTGGTTTTGGAATAAGTCAAGCTCAAGATGTCCTGTCTGCAGTTGATTGACTCACGTCGTCTTCAGGTAATGAAGTGATTGCTCGGCCAGATGGCCTGAAAGCTGCTGTGACCCCTTCCCAAAGGTAGCAGAGCCCAATCTGCTGGAGCTTATCCTCCAGAAGAATCCTGACTCTTGATGGAAATGTTTAGAGGCAAAAATAAGTGGACTTGAACTCGACACTGTGGCAGCGACAGAGGAATTGGGATCTAATGCACATGCACACCAACACACACACACGCTCTGTAATAGGTTGAAATATAAGGGATTATCTACTCAGCAATAGCACACGTGATCTATTAAGGCCTCATGGTCACCGCTAACAGGATAATGTCCATGAAAGGTGAGTTCATGTGTGAAGGTAATTGCTAGGTTAACAAAAATGATTCCTCCTCCTGAAATGTATCTTTGGTTTGTTTATTCTATCCAGTCAATTAAATAGTTGTATAAAATGAATTTTTTCATAATATTTACAGGCTGTAGACTTCATTGGACTACATAAATATAACATAGACATGCTGACGAGAAAAGTTGATCTTTTACGACTGGTTAACCTCTGCTCTTGAGAAGACACAGTGCAGGGTTTTAGATAGCAGGTTAGGCTGCTGATTCAGGGAATGTGGGAAGTAAGCTGGATAAAGTGCTTCTCACTGATCTGGTTACCAAGAATATGTGCCGGGTCAAAAAGGGACTGAACCATCTGCTTTCCCTCAACACACATAAACAATAATACTTCTCACTTTAGTGGATGACTTAAGCCAGCCAACTGCACTGACTGCAAGCTTATTATTTCTTAGTATTAAATAGTACAATAGTTAATATTTCTATTACAACCAAAAAATCAGAAAAAGTTGGGACAGTGTGGAAACGCAAACAAAGGAAGTTGTGATCTCAAAATTGTATTTGAATTGTAATAATTGCAGACAATACAACACACATTATTTTATTTGTTCCTCGTGATTTTTATTAATTTATTTATTTAATTAATTAATTTATTTTCAAAATAACCACGTATTCCAATTTGCAACATATTTAAAAAAAGTTGTAACAGCAAAGCATCTACCACTTTGTAATGTTGCCATTCCTTTTCACAACACTTAAAAGTCATTTAGGAACTGAAGGCACCAAGTGATGAAGTGTTTCAGGTGTAACTTGAGTACACTATGGGGACTTGAGTACACTATGGGGACATTATGGGGGTGTTGTGCTTCAAAATGCGCTACACATTCTCTATTGGAGACAGGTCGGGACTGCAGGCAGGCCAGTCAAGTACCTGTATCGTCTTCCTCTGTAGTCAGGACTTTGTAATGTGTGCAGAATGTGGTTTTGCATAGTCTTGTTGAAATATGTAATCACTACTTTCTTTTTTATTTTGCACTTTTCATACTGTCCCCCAATGTTTTGTGATTTGGGCTTGTAAAACGATTTTAAATGTTTTTAAACAATAGTTTTTGAAAAGGTTGGAGTACAAGTTAAAATGTCATAAATATGATCTCTGTTCATTCACAAAAAATGCTTTATGCATGCACTGTAAAAAACAATTAGTTATTTTAAAAAGTGAGTAGAACCAGTTGGATTAATTTTTTTAAATAATTAAATAAACTGGCAAATGTTAAATTGCCTTAATTTTTTTAGATTTAGCACATTGTTCATTTACATTAGAACTAATTGCTTTGAAAGCAACAAGCTTACTCACTTTTGTTAAGTTAACTTATCACTTTTTACATTGTGTCACGCCTAAAAAAAAACATGATACCTTGCGAATAAACCTATGAATATACACATTTTTCAACAGTCTATTTGTCACATAATGCTGCTTTAACTGGTAGGTAGAAGACTGCGTCATAAGAGTCATTGTAGCAATACTGTGAAATTTGATTGGTAACTCTTGAAGACCAGCAGAATTAAGTGCAAACAGTGCAGTTCATACAGATATTATCTGAAAAAAAAATGTTATCTGACTCCAAAAATGTTGCGTTAACTCAATTCTGTGGACAACAACAACAAAAAAAGACATTTGAAGTAAAATAATTTAACCCAATTTTGGGTTTGTCCATATTTTAGTCAACAGTACAGTTTACAAAAACTCATACCTTTTGTTGTGTAAATGCAGACACATTAAAACGTGATTTAACTTGAAAATGTTTTCATGTAAATGTAGTGTCATTAACACAAAATTATATTTGTTTTGGGATTTTTTTGCATCTTATTTTGTTGTTTTTTACCTACATTGATTTGCGCTAGTTAGACCTGTTTTCACATTGAGCTTGAGTCTATTTAAGCTGTCTTGCACATTACAATTAAAATTAGTTCTCGATGTGCCCTTTGTTTCATTTTAGAAGCAGTTTTTTTGACACTGGTTTAGTTTGTAATGTTGTAATCAAATAACGCAAAAAGGCAAACGTGATTTACATGTATTCCTTTATTATTATGCAATATAAGCCAAATGGAAAAAGTAAAAGCTTCTGTGCACAAAACAGAGCCACTTTTCCCATTGAGCGGTGGCCTTGGCATTCATGTAAACAGGCCTCATTATTGTTTTCTGCATAATCACAAACATGCTTCTTACTCATGCTGTACCATATATTCAGACAAATCAATGTCACACAATGAAACAAATGTGGAAACAAAAGTGACTCCAGTTAAAAAAAAAACCATCAGTATGGTGTAGTAGGCTATAACCAATTAAGAATTTAGGAGTACAACTCATCTTTTCACATTACGGATGATGCAACGGTCTAAATTAGTTTGGGTACATATTACATAGTACAACAGCAAACAAGGCAGCACGTTATCAACTGACTATAAATGCCCTTCAAAATAAAACAAATGAAAAAGAGATCACAAATGTGTACTTTCTCAGATAAATATATTAAAATATAAATAAATTACACTGCACATGTACATCCACATCATGTTGTAAACACCACAGTTCCATAAAAAAATACAGTATTTGCTATATACTTGCATTACAGTGTTCTTTTTTTAAACCTACATAGAAGTATTTATATATTTGAGGGCCAAACAAAACATTGTTGAACTAATGCATGTTGGCACATGTACACAGCTCTGCTAACGGAACAGTTTTAGCTAAGTCGTCTCTTTTTATTCCAGTGTTGATGTAAACAAAGCCACTTTCTTTTTTTATTTTACCCTGGGACCAGATACCATGACTGTGACAGATTCACAGAGCTTCTTTCATGCTTAATTCATTTCACAATAAAGAAATCACCTATATCTAAAAATAAAGTGACTACGCTACTGTGTTAACATTTATTCATTAATCTTTTTTACCTCTGAAATTTGCAAAACCTTCACAGGTCGTAAAGATTGGTAAACGGTATATACTTGGAAATAGTCTTGGCACTAGTGACTACAGCCTCCATTAGACTACCATTCAAATGTTTGGGGATGGTAATTATTTTTTAAACGATAATTTATATATTTTTATGGTTTAAAAGTATCTTATGCTCTTGATCAATGTTGTATTCATTTGACAAACTGAAGTGATTAATGAAATATAACTACCACACCTTCTATAATAATAATATATTTTATAAGGTAATTTATTCCTGAGTCTAAAAGTAAATTCAGCAGCCAACTTTTGAAGTCTGCACAAATGATAAGCTAAATTTAACCCTTATGTACTGTTGGGGATGTTTTCATCCACTCTGGGGTGATTTTGTGTCGCACTTTGGCCATTACTTTTTCTTTGTTTCAGCTAGCGATTATGACACATACTTTGAAAATGCTTTGAATAAAAAAAAAAAAACTCTGGGCAAATTCACTACCCCGCTGTTATGTTTGGGATGAAAACATCCACTGAATTAAACTGCTGTAAAAATGCATCAGATAAATGCATACATTTGTTAATTAACCTTAGGCCTGATCAAAACTTTTTTAGAAAAATGCAGGATTTGAACTCTTTAAATGCCAAGTTAATAAACTATGTCACTGATTAAAACATACAAAATTACATGTTTTCCATATTAAATTTTGATAATTGTGGACTGGATTTTTTTAACCTTTTATCACAGACTTGGACATATGAAACAATATTGCCTTTGAGGCATTGTTTTTGATTAATTTGATTTGATTTTTTTTTTATTTAATTTGATTTGATTTTCCCATAATTTACTGTTGGTGGCTGTTTTTGCCCCATTTACTTCCATTATAACCACATGTCTTTGATTACAAAACCATGACAGCATATAATCATGCATTTTTAATTGTTAGTGATTTTCCCTGTTGGGAAAAGGACAAATTGTTGGCACCAAAAGCTTAGTTTCTGGATTTTATATGAAGTATAGCAGCAAATTAATGTGTGTGCATAAAAATCAAAATATGCATCTCAGCTTTCAGAACTACACGGAGTAAATAAAAACAAAAACTATTTATGCACCATCAAATGTGGTTATAATGGAAGTCAGTGGGACATAAACAGCCAACAGTAAATTAGGGAGGAAAAAAATGAAAATCTAACAATGCATCAAAGCCAATGTTGTTACTAATCGTTCACATGTCCAAGACTGTGATAAAAGGTAAAATAAAATCCTGTCTACAAGTGAAGTTTCACAAACTAATTTTAACAGGAACACATGATATGATTGACCACTGCTGGACTCTCATCTACAATCATTATTCACTCAATCAGATTAATCTTAATCTTCGTTTTCCGAAGAAACCCCCCCATCTCGAGAACTACCTCATCTCGTACTCACCTTACATGCTCATTGACCAGGCGGGAGCCCTGAGCTCAATTATCTCCGCGCTCAGGGTTCTCTCCCAGGACAGCATGCCAAACCTGCTATTATTATCAAACAATATCTAAGAGTGAACTCTTGAATTAATTTTTATATAAAAAATACGTCATTTTGTGTGTTTTTTTTCACCAAATCAGTGACATCATTTGTGAACTTGGCAGTTAAAGAGTTAAAATCCTGAAATTTTTTTAAACAATTTATTAGTTTTGATCAGGTTGATTAACAAATTTATGCAAAAAAAAAAGTAATATTTTTTTATCTTTACAGCAGTTTAAATCAGTGAATGTTAATTCCTAACAAAGCAAAAGGGTAGTAAATTTGAACAGTGCACAAGGGTTAATGCTAAAAAAGCACTTCTCATGTTCAAAGAATGAACAATACTGTCACAATTGGAATATTTTTACTGTTACCTTGGTCAATGTAATGCATTCATATCACTTGACTCCAAAAGTTTGAATGTTAGTCTATTGACCACCTATTTTGTACTTAAAAATGACATAACTTAAGTGAACTTGAAGTTGAATTGGCATGGTACACAAATCATTTCTTAAAACAGGCCACTTTAATATGTATATTTATCAGTTCATATCCAACGATAACCTAGCGAGTAGTAGAATATAGCTAGTGGTAAATCTGAGAAATACACGCTACTTTTATGCACTTATGCAAAGTGACTGGAAAACTTTTTCATGCTTTTCCTCCTTTTTATAGTGAGCTAAAGTGGAGCGGAGAAAAAATAAAAAATAAAAAAATAAATAAGTGAATGGCCCATATAGGTCATGGCTAACTTATGAGGTACGTCTAGATTAAACTAAAGCATTAGAATGGTAAGTCTGGGTCGCGAATCAGCTGGTAAATACGTGGTCTTTAAACTGTATGTCTATAGAAGCAGCACAACAGTCAACTGTCACAGGACAGATTGAGAAAAGGAAGGACCCACCAAAGACATTCTCATGCTTTAAAATCATCCTGACAGATATGCCCCTCAGAGCATCATTGATGTTTCCCTACTATAACAGCACATAAACATATATTACAGTATAAACAAGTGCGGTCACAGCTGCACATCTGACATACGTCTTTGTTGGAGTCCAGAGGCTTCTGCGTGTGCTTTAAGAGTGATCTTCACTGAGAAGGGAACTCTTCAACTCCAGCTAATGGCAATGTGAAGCCGATCAACTTAAAACAAGGGAACACAGTTAAATTGCAGCATCCTTAAAGAGTCCAAGTGGTCATTTTGTTGATTTTTGATGACAACTTGAGGTGAAAGAAAAACACTTTTGTGGTGTTGCGTTGTTTTTTGTTCTTCAAATATTCTGATAGCATATTTAAACGGTGCTGGCTTACAACTATTTTCTTTAAAAGCACATTTAAAGGCTTAGTTGACCCCAAAATTAAAGTTATGCTACCATTTACTCCTGTTATTCTGAAGCCATGAGAAATCTGTCCATCTTTAGAACACAAATGAGGACATTTTAAATAAAATCTGAGGGATTTGTGTCTATATTTCACTAAAATGTTTGCATGTTGATTAGCTTGCAATGTTTACAGCATACAAATCTGGTCACAGAAGCTTAATGAGGTTCATTGTTGTGTGTGCCGCAACAGCATGTTGGAGCTTAAACAATTAAGTTTGTTCTTGCACACTTGTTTGTTCTTGTTATTTCAGCTATGCTAAGCTTTTTGCTTATGTTCACTTTATGATCAATGTTTGTTTAATTAAAAAAGGCTCAATTAAACCTATTCAGAACATTTGGATTAAAGAAATTGATTCCTTAAGATTTATTTTTTGCTCACTTAATGAATATTTCAAAATGTCTACATATGAGATGAATAGACTTTCAAATGGAGAAGTTTCTCATGATTCAATACAGATATATTCATTTATCTTGTCCTACAGTTATGAAATGACGTTAGGACAAGTAAACAATTACAGAATTTTAATTTTGGGGTGAATAAAACCTTTACGCTAAATAAATAAATAATCTATACAAATTCAAACAACCCATCACAGCAAGCAGTAAAAAAAAAAAAGATTAATATTCAGATGGCACAATGAAGAAAAAAAAACAGTTTCATGGCATTTCTCAGACACAATGAGGAGTATGTTGGTAATGGAACCATGAGAGATGCAGTTGTGTGTGGACACTTGATCCTACTTGATATTCTTGAGGAGGGACGTTCGAGCATTAACCACTGCTTTAAAGGCATCTTCGCTGCCTGGGGCCACACACTTGTCTGGGTGCAACAGTACTGCCAACTTCCTGTATGCCTTGTTGACTTCTTCCCTATAAGCACACAGTGAGAAAAACCCTTAGTAGTTTTTAGACTGCACAGAAGGGCTGCACAATAACATAAACAAACATATGCTATTATTCTGACAATTTTTTTTGAGTTTTAAGCCATGCCAGATTCTATGGTCATTTTATGTCAGGAAAATGTATACTAGAGACATTATATAAAGGTTTTACTATTTATTTTTTGCTAAAAAACAAAACTGCATTTGGAAAAACACTGTTAAAAATATCTTTAAAAGAACAGACTGAATAAAAAAAATCCCCACAGAATTAAAACCAACACAATCCAAGAGATTGTAAAATAACAACGTATGTGGCAAGCATTTGTGTGGCACACATATGTTTATCTAAATTTGACCAATCGGATGAGGTCTTGCTATCTTTACACCCACATCCCCAGTAGGTGCTCTTATGCTATTTACCAGACTGGGCCCAAAAGTGAACCATTGATTCAGAACATACAGATGAAAATAAATACTAATGACAATTAAGAAGAGAGAGAAAAATGACAACAGTGAATAAAAATTAGAATATCTACAAAGGTTTTCAAGTCCTTCATGGTGTTATAAAATGAGAACATTTGCACCTTGAAATAGTTTTATGTTTTTGAATTAATAAATTAGATTTATTTGATGCAAAAATATACATTATCCCATTTATTTTAGTAGGATCATTATGTAAATAAAAGTTTTTTTTTTTATAAATATTAAAATGTAATTATTTTTCAGGTATTGTGCAGGTCTTTGAAATGCTGATAGAGCAAAACATTGTGTGGTCCCACTAAAATGAGATCACGGTAAAGAATCAGCTAAGGAAGATAGGCTTGGCTCCAGAGAAGATCTCTGATTGGTTGGCCATGAGGAATGACACAAGCTCATGACTGGTTTCTCGGGGTGTTGAGGAAATCTCAAAGAGGCTGATTAGATGGGCAGGAGCGACTTTAGGGATGCTAATTGGATTGCAGGCATTTTCTAATGATCTGACCCACATGATTAAAACAGCCAAGCTAACACAACCAGCAGTGTGAGTAAATCATACTGAAACCCTATCAAAATTAAATAACTCTCACACTGAATCAGCCGTTTCTTGCTTGCTTTTAAAGCATCTGGCATTGTATCAAAAGTTCCACTTGTTAATGCTAACTTTTCTATGGTTTTTTTAAGTATTATAAAGTTTGTGTTAAACAAAGATGGGAAATTTTTTAGAAGGGCAAACTAATAAATTAACATCAATGAGCTCTTGTTAATTTTGTGAGGTTAAATAAGGTTCAAGAATAAAAATCATCAAACGCAATACCAATAAGCTTTTCATTACTGATAACTGCTATTTTTAAAATATTGCCCAACAGGCTTCTTGCATATTTAGCTAGTTAGTTCTGCAAGCCAGATTTTTCTGTCCTGAGTGAATAGTTTATTACAAGCAACACAGCTGTTTTGGGGACATTAAACAACATCAAATCCCCACATTTCAAAGTTTATAAAACAGTAGTCTACTTAACATAGTATTATTCATTATGAACTATTATTCGCTATTATTTAATTGTAAACTATCATGTTTTTAAATAAAATGAAAAGACATTTAGCATGAAATTTACCTCGTGGCCCCAGGTTTGACTCCCAGCATATCCCAGCTGTCTTTGCTGTTGCGAATGCGTCGGATGGTGTCTGCCTGCTCTTTGGTAAAACCAACGCTGACCTCCGGAGTAGGTCTCTTCCCTCCATTTTCACACATGTCAGTTATGGAGGAAAAAAACGACTGTGGATGTGGAAATGCAGCAGGCATACAACATTATTTAAATGTGAATGTATGATTTTTATGGTTAAAATCAATTCTTATAACTCAGAGTTTACTGTAAATGACTCGGTACTTTAATGAAAAACCCAAAATGACCCTTAACCTCTCAAACTGTTTATTCAGAGCAGTTTCACAGTCAACAAATAATAGTGACTTGAAACGTTTATAAGGACTTTAAAAAACTCTAATACTCAGAATTGAAAAGGTTGGCTTGTTGGTTGAATACATCAAATCTGCTGTTTCTGATGCAGTAGTGATGGAATGAGACAGCATGTCTCATATTTCCATGGTTGCAAGATGTGCTCTCTGTACATAATGCAAATTTTCAGGCCTTATATCAGTCTAGAAAATAGCCCTTTTTTTACATTTTACATCGGTCTTAAGACACAATGCAGTTACAGAAGAGTCAAGCTTTAAATAGGAAAATTACTGAAACTCTTTGGTCATTTTAAAGTGAGATGCTAATGGTCTAACTCAATTCAATGATTTACGCTAAGCTAAGCTAAAAGTGACCAGATCTGAATCAGCTGAATGGATTCAAAAATGGTTAAACTCAACTATTCAACTCTACTTGTTAACAAAAATGGAGTGTTCCTTTAAGAAAGGGTATGGTGAATATATGAGGTATTGAAATTCCGCAGAGGCATACATAAAAACCACATTCTACAACTTTACAGAATGGCAGTTTTATAAAATAAACAAAGCTTTATGAGATCACACACCTGAAACATTTCATTGATGCCTTCCCCGCTCTGGGCAGAAGTTTCAAAGTAATGAAATCCTCTGCTCTCAGCCCAAAGTCTCCCTTCACTCTCATCCACCACCCGCCTTTTCGTCAAGTCGACCTTTTAGGGTGAAAATCTGCACTTTACAACAAGTCCCTCTCAAAATAAAATCATCCACACAGATATTTATACACTTGTGGCACCTTGTTTGCACACACAACAAAGATGATGTTCTCCATGTTAGCCTGCGAGCCCATCTCCTGCTTCATCTCTGTGAGCCAGCTGTCCAGGGCATCAAAACTCTCTCTCAAGCCAACATCATAGACCAGAATCACTCCCTGAGAGTCCTTATAAAACTCATTGCGGACCTGTAAAGCAAACATTATCAGTTCACAACTAACAATAAAATCTTAATACAGCCATTACACGCATGGCAATAGGGAATTTGTTAAATGTTAATGCCATCTGGGTCTTCAGGACATAATGTTGACAGCAGCTCAATACTACCACACTGTGGTCAGTTAACAAAACAAACCTCAAGTGCATTCATTTATTGTTTATAATAATCCTTTATAATTCTATAAAGCTTAAAGTGACATTTAAAGGCCTAACTAGGTTAATTAGGTTAACTACACAGGTTAGGATAATTAGGCAAGTTATTGTATAACGATGGTTTGTTCTGTAGACTATTGAAAAAAACTTGCTTAAAGGGGCTAATAATTTTGACCCTAAAATAGTTTTTTAAATAATTAAAAACTGCTTTTATTCTTTTTATTCATTTTTATTTTATTAAGACTTTCTCCAGAAGAAAAAAAATCTTATCAGACATACTGTAAAAAAATCCATAATTTGGGATATATTTAAAAAATTTTAATTAAAAATTAAAAGGGGTGTTAATTATTCTGACTTCAACTATATAAACATTTTTTTCCAGGATGAAGTGTAATACACATGGCTTTTAATTTTATGAAATTGTTGTTGTTTTAAATAAGCTTGGCAAGTTTTTGTGGTATATAAAATGTTGTACACTGATCACTGAATGACATGTAGTGAGCATCTCTTTTAAATCATGGTAAAAAACTATTTATAGTCAAAAATAAATTTGCATGTACAGGGCGGGAAATGCAAAATTGTTTTGCACTGTCATTGTTTTTAAATAATAATATTATTAATAATCTTTTATTAAATAATCTTTTAATGTTAATATCTTATTGTTAATCTTTTAATGCTTTCTTTTTTTAGTCTTCAATCCATATCAACCAAAAATATTTCAAGCAATACCTCATAAAAGAAAGGATGTCCAGCCATGTCAAAAATATTTACTTTTATCTCCCGGTCTCGTACCTGAACCCTTGAGATGAAGAAGAAAAAAAAAGACAATTACTTTTTATTTTATTGAACGCACAATATGAAACCAATAACTAAGAAAACAAACACTTCAAAATGTTTGAAAATTATTATAGTTTCAATATTTATTTGAATAAAAAATACATTATAGATAAATAATAACTAATAGCCCTTACTTTGTATAACATCACTAAAGAAACTTTAAAATAATTAAATAAAATTGAGACAATAACAAAATTATACATTTAATAATAACATTAATGTCATTAGAACCAGACAACATGCAAAATGGTTGTTTATGTGCAATGAATATGACAAGTTTTTAATCTTAGATTAAATTCTTCGTATTGTCTTTTGAACTTTTTGTGTGTGAAAAGGGGACAGAAAGTGATTCTTCAACAAACCACATCACACTTACTTTGTTACACCATAATCAATCCCAATAGTGGCTAGATACTTGGGCACAAATCTCTTCTCACAGTAACGTTTAATGATGCAGCTCTAAAACAAATAAACAGAAATATTATCAAATATTATTTATCTTTTACTTCTTTTATGTAATCTAGCATGCTAATGTACATACTGTACTATGCAGGACAACCTAACACATTACTAATAATAATGGGTGTTTGTCTCAATTACAGTATGTGGATATTAAATTCATAACAGTTGTGTGTAAGGGGAATCTGATTTAATGTGGTTATTTGAATAGAAAATTAAGTAAGCATTAAACTTCTGACATGTACACACGCATACGTATCAGTAATATTAATAAACGAAAACAAATAACCACATGATCTTTGAAGTTTGATGTCTGTATGATTCAAAACAACAGTCCATTCTTACCTTTCCCACCTCAGCATTTCCCAGACTAATGACCTTAACCCGTAACGACTTCTTGCTTTCTCGCCTTTTCTGGACATTGGTGTCCATATTGCACTTATTCCCAAACCACGTCAAGAGAAGATGAAATATCCACCGAATTCTCGTATGGCTGTCTGTTTGTTTGAGTGGGTCTGTAAACAGTGAGCAGCTGATCGCTAACTTATATGACTAACAGAGAGACAGAAAGTAAGGACGCCAGTGTAACATTTTTCCAGAAACCCCTAAGTATATTTCACGCGCCATTCGTCGCGGGAAAAAGCGCAAACATTTTATTTCAATTATTTTAACCTCTTAATGCTAACAGGCTAACTGCCCTAGCAACGACTATTTGACCACACGATTGAAAACAGCAGATTCAACAGAGCCTTGCGGTGTTTAAAAAATGTTTTCAAACGATATACTCTGAAGACATGAATGGTAATATAATGAGTAAGTAAACTTAGGACAGATAAAAAAACTGGCAAATCATAGCAAACAGATAAGAATTTTTATGGCGACAGCAACCCATAAAACAGATTCGTCAGAAGGGAATCAACTGGCTTTAGGTCGGATCTTCCGAATGAATCGATTGAATTGGTTCAAACGGTTCTAGACTCATATCTCGAACTCAGAAGAATAAATAGTCGAGTCAGTCGACTCGTGTGTGACTAGAAATGTGTGAATCAGCATAACTTTCAGACAATTGAAAATAGTTTCTTAAATAGCAGACATAATAATTAAACAAAACGTTTTGCGTTTGTAGTTTGTCAGCGTGTGTATGCAACTGCAGGATACAGCCACATTTTAATAGCCCATTTAATGTAAGTCATTCATTCATTTTCTTTTCGGTTTAGTCCCTTTATTAATCCGGGGTCGCCACAGCGGAATGAACCGCCAACTTATCCAGCATTTGTTTTACGCAGCGGATGCCCTTCCAGCCACAACCCATCTCTGGGAAACACATCCATACATTCTCATTCACACACACATACACTACGGACAATTTTAGCTTACCCAATTCACCTGTACCGCATGTCTTTGGACTGTGGGGGAAACCCAGGAAACCCACGCAACCACGCGGAGAACATGCAAACTCCACACAGAAATGCCAACTGGCCCAGCCGGGGATCGAACCAGCGACCTTCTTGCTGTGAGGCGAACGTGCTAACCACTAGGCCACCGTGGCGCCTCCATTTAATGTAAGTCTAAATCATAATTAGATTATTGTTACACTTATATCACATTTAAGTGAGTCTTTTCCAAAATGTTGTAGATTATTGTCGCTGGACTTGCTCCATTCCACAGAACAATATTTCAGTGATTGATATATGATACATGGTCTGACTAAGATTAGATAATACAAACATTAATTACGATTGTCAATAGTATTACAGCACACTCTGAGCAGTAGCGTTTGTTCATTTTAGGCTTTTTCCATGGCTGACCAAGACATTTTGACATGTAATTTCAAAAAGTGGATATCACGTTAAAACCCCTTTATGTTTTTACTGTTGACAATTGTTAGATTGTTGAAATATTTAGTTTGCTGCTGTTTTGTAGGGATGTCTTATCTGTGTGTTGAATGGAGCATCTACCTCAAAGGACAACTTGTGCCTCTCTTTTATTAAGAAAAAAAAAATTATGTTCAATATGATATCATTATTGTTTTTTGAACTGTTTAAAGATGCATGTGAAAATGTTACACTTTATTGTGTAATTAAAGGTACTTCTCAAGTTTTAATTTGTTGTTTTAATTTGTATATCCCTTATGAAGTGTTTATTGGTAAACATTTCCCAGTGTAGTGAATTGTGTTTATTATTTGTATAATTCACATACAATAAATACTGGTATTGTGATACAGGTTTTAAGTTTATCTTTTTGAATATTTTTTGCTTAAAGTTGAGTGAAATTTAAATATTATGTTAATATGACTTCAAATAATCAGATTTGTTCAGTATGAGCATTGAGCTTCTATGCATTGTTCCTCATGCTTTAGTTGTTTTAATTTTGTGTATGACTGTATTTACTAACCTGTTCCAATTTAAAAAAAGATACTCCACAGATTTCTTATAAATAAATAAAACAGCAGTCACTTTATTATATTTTACTTTATTAAGAAATGTCATTCTTTTTGTCTTTCTTACATCATCCTCAGTTTTGTTGTGATGTGCACAGTAGAAAACAAGCTGCTATAATAGAATGCCATATCTAGTTAAAATAACTCAACTGCAGTCAAAATTCAGTGTTACATATTCTTGAAGTCAAACTGATCTGTAGCTATAAATTAATCTGCAGAAAGCAAAGTACACCTTGCTTATGTTTAATCAAATTCAGAGAATTTGCTTCTGGGATGTTTTTCAAGGACGTTTGACAGCTCTGGCAGAATCCAAATTTTGATTCATTTTTACTTCATTACCTCACAATTTTCTTCTAAAGGTGAAAAAAAATTCTTCCTATGGAAAAAAACAAAATCATAATACTGAAGTCAAGTTGATACCTACCAGTTCACGCAGACTAGGCCTGATTAGCAAACATACTGTAGACTGAAACAAAGACCTAAGGAAACCAAAACTCTTTAAACCAAACCTGCAACATTTGTTTTATTCACAAAACGTCAGCTGGGGGCATGAATTCACAAGTCTAAGAAAAACTGCATAACAGAGCAGAACCAGAATGTTCAATACAGCAAAGGATCTCAAATGTAGACCAAGGATATTGCATGATTTGTAGAACCAAGGAAAAAAATACAAAGATGTTCACATAGGTTATAATATAAGGCAAGATATTATACAATCATCTGCGTACACGAGTCAGATGATACATTCTGTGTATGGATTCAACTAAATATGCTTGCTTATATGTAAAACAAAAGCAAAAAATGAAGTGTATACTTTCAGCTTTACTTGGTTAGATTAAATGTTGTTAAATTTGTTTCTTATAATGTGCATTTTTGTACATATTATGTAAACCTTGACATATGATGTTTTGTATGCATAACTTAAACCCCATGAAAATGATTCTAATGTAGAAAAAATGTAAAAGCCTAATAGCCGTTTGTTTAGGATAATCATTTTTACACCATTTTTATAACAACATTTTATTTTATTTCACATATGATGGGTAAATTGGTTAGTGTAGCAAAACCATGGCTGATTTTTGGTTACCATGATATAACGATAACCATGTTTTTCTGGTTTTATTTGTAGACTAAATTCATGATTCATTTTACGCCGAACATAATAGCAGTTGATTGCCTGCTGTGATTGTCAACACAATAAAAAATAAATAAATTATGGTTTTCCATACAAGGGGCTACATATGAATGTTTTACAGTGGATAGATGTGGAACAGCAATGTCATGCATGCAGTGCTGCAATTAATAACGCAATTAATAAGCAATTAATAGAACTGAATTAAATTAACTGTGAGTTAGACAAAAACCCTCACCCCAAAATAGCATAGATGTATGTGTATGAAAGCATATGGTAAGAAAGTCTGCCAGATTTCTATAAAGAGTTTCTGATCTAAGTGAGTGACAATGGAGAGAGAGAGAGAGAGAGAGAGAGAGAGAGAGAGAGAGAGAGAGAGAGAGAGAGAGAGAGAGAGAGAGAGAGAAAGAGAGAGAGAGAGAGAGAGAGCAACAAATCAACAGGCAGGGAGGGAAGGGGGCAGTGACTGCATCTCATTAACATAGCCCATTGTGGATGAAAGTTTACAGGTCTACAGTATAACTAGAGTTGATAATATTCTTAGTGGTTTTGATGAGAATAAGAAGATGCCGCTTCCACGTTTGCCCAATTTTTCAGCTCTCCCTGATTTTCCAGGTCCAAGAAGACTTCTCCTGGACTGCAGTGCTCTGTTGGATCATCAGGTCGGAGGAGGTAAGCACATTTTTAGGTATTCTGTTTTCCGTATCCATTCTGTTAGTTTGTTTGTTTTTTCTTTTCATGCTGTTGGACTAACACGCCACATTAAAGTTATATTTATAGAACACGTGTTTTGAAGCAGCTGGATTCTCGGTTTGTCCATAATTTGATTCATGAATGTTTTATATATGAATGTTTATGAAATATTTAGCAACTGATATAAAAGGTAAATGTCTTTTTTTTTGGTAATGTGCTGCAATAGTTCAAGCAGCTAAAACTGAAACCCGTTCAGATTAAAACTGAGCTGTTTCACATGCCATGGATCAGGGCTTCTCCAATCAGGCGTTAAAAAAAAGAAAGAAACATTTTTCTTTTACAAAAAGATTCAAAACAGATTTATCAAATATATTCCAAATATTTATTTATTTCATGGATTATTTGTTATATGTTGATTTAGGTATATATTACTATTATATTGGTTACACTTTACAGAAGGTTTCATATATTATTAACAAAGAACTAGCAGCCAGAATACTTCAGCAGGATTTAGTCAGTTTGCTCAATGTTAGTTTCAAGATTTAATGATACAATATTCAATTTCAAATCTATTCATTAACAGTAGTAATGCACTGTGAACTAGCATGAAAAAGCTGTTTAATTTGTATTAATCTTAACAAAAATGTATAAAAATTTGGATCTTACTCATTATTGGTTTATGTACATTGTGTTAATAACAAATTAAACTCAAGATATTAAACCAATATCTATCTATCTATCTATCTATCTATCTATCTATCTATCTATCTAT
>CAIGQQ010038941.1:2327477-2349155 GCA_903798035.1 Danio albolineatus | reverse complement strand
CAAAGAACCATTTGGGGCTGCAAAGAACCATTTGGGGCTGCAAAGAACCTTTTGTGATTTGAAAAGGTTCCATGGCTGTTAAAGGTTCTTTAAAGAACCATCTACACCAACAAAGAACCTTTTAAACTTTTTTTTTTTAAGAGTGTACTTAGTCCCTGATTATCAGGGGTCACTACAGCGGAATGAACCGGCAACTATTCCAGCATATGTTTTATGCAGCGGATGCCCTCCCAGCTGCAATCCTGTGCTGGGAAACACCCATACACTCTCACATTCACACACACTCATACACTACAGCCAATTTAGATTATTCAATTCACCTATAGCGCATGTCTTTTGACCGTGGGGTAAAACCGGAGGACCCAGAGGAAACCCACGCCAACACAGGGAGAACATGCAAACTCTACACACAAATGCCAACTGGTCCAGGTGGAACTCACACCAGCGACCTTCATATTGTGAAGCGACAGTGCTAGACACTGAGCCACCATGAGCCGCCAATTTCTGAATATTGATAATAACAATAATAATTATTGTTGGCTGCAGCTAATCACAGCATTAAAATAATTTCTGAAGTACTTACATTACTTGCATGTTACTGTTTTATTCCCCTGTGACACTACAGTATGAGAGTGACTGTGTTTGATATTGTGTCCTGTTTTGGCCAATCTGAATGGATGTGGCATCTGCAGTGGCTGATGTGCTAAATATAGCTGTCATTTCAAGAAGCTTGAACTATTCTGAGGAACCGTATTTAGAAAGACACGATAGAGAGAGAGAGAAGGTGCCCTGGGTTTGCGTTTTGTGTTTCGGAAAGATTGATTTTTCAATACTGTGGCCTGGCATAACATGGAGTTTGATTCATTCACATGCATAGTGAGTTGTGTGTTACGTAATTGCTTTAGTAGCCCTTAGCAAAGCCCTGGTAAAGCTGGATGTCTTCTAGTATCCCACACCAGCTCGGAGGATATCATATTAGCCATAGTATAGTACATCTGAGCATGACGGGTTCTTTATTATGACATAATCCTCTTTGCCTCAGTGCCAGCTATAGCCTTTGTTTTGCAGAGTATGCAGATTGCAGATGTTCATGATGGGTTGTTCTTGGCAACAAAGTACAGAACCCTGCATTAATATTGGCACCCATGGAAAATATATGTTGTGGGGAAAAAAGTAGTTTAACCTTTTGATATTTTGCTCAAAATATTAACCAAAAAATAAACAAATAAATAAAAAAACCTGAAGGAGCTTTACTTGGATGAGAGTAGAGTCTTTTTCATGAAACCTTTTTTAACAATTTGTGGTGATGTTGGTGATGTTGGATTGTTGTTTTGGAGATAACCAATAACCAAATAACAAATCTCCAGCCTTGCACTGCTGAAATGCTGGGTTATTTAAACCCAAAATTGGTCAAATATGGACTAACCCAAACATTGGGTTAAATTTGGCCCTATTATTCCTTCATTTTACTTTGATTTATCAGGGGTCACCACAGCGGAATGAACTGCCTTGGTCCTATTAATTTAATAAAAAAATTAATTGTGATTTGTGGAGATTTTTTTGGCCATTAAATCCATCCTCATAAATGTGTGTTCGGTCAATACACACATGTCCTTCACTTTCATTATTACGCTCAAAGTGGAAATGGGCATTTTCTCAGTGTCTTTTGCTGTTTTAAAGCCATTTCTTTCTATTTTGTGATGCTTTATGTTAACCTTTGTTCTTTAGATTTACCCATTTACATATTTTACATGTTACATATTTATATTTAAATAAAGTAAATTGGAACAATTTCCTGTCCTAGTCAGCTGCTGTTGTACTAAGACATTTTAAATGTCAATTATACTACTTAAAAAAGTAATATAAAGTATACTATAAAGTATTATAGTAAAATAAAATGTATATATTTCTTTTTTTTATCATATATGAAGTAACAGGGGTGCCAAAAATTATGTCAAACATAATAGATAATAGATGATGTGCTTTAAATAATAGATGACGTGCATTAAATAATAGATGATGTGCATTTATTGACTTAATTTCTTTATAAGTATGCACATATTTACTGTATAATTTTAAGGTAAAATGGTTTACTTTATGTAAAGTCAACTAACTGCATCAATAGCAAAGTGTTTATACACTTTTTAAAATAAAATCAACTTCACTTTTAAAAATATTTTTTTTTGTGTGAAATGTACAGCTTTGTAACAGCAAGAAATGAAAGAAAAAAATATAAAGCTAAAAGCATATTTTGGCTCCTAGTCAGTCGAGTGTGCCAGGTGAATGATAGAGGTGGAAACACAGCCATGAGAGAATTATGTTGGTTGTAAACCTGAGGGAACTGTGGAGGTGTTATATTTACCACCCTGTCCCAGAGCACTTGCATTTTATATATAGCTAATATAGTACTAGTAAGGCAGTTCCTGTTGCTGTTGTGTGGGGCTTGTGGCTTGGGGCTTTATGAACTCAATGCAGCAAATGCATGAGACAGATTACATTTATATTAGTGAGAACATCTGAATGTCATGCAAACTGCATTTATTTTCTTTGACTTAACAGACTGTCTTATGATTCAGTTACATTTCATGGATTTGGCAAATACTCCTACACAAAGCGGAATTCAAGCTACACATTTTTTCAGTATCCTCCATGAGAATAGAGCCTGTATAACCTTGGCATTGCTAGCCTCATGCTTTAGAATTTAAACTTCCTTGTTCATGAAATCTTAATTTCCTTTTGTTTTCTATGCACTGATAAATGTACTAGTTATAATTATTTTATTAAATGTCCAAAGTTATTAAATAAAACATATGATAAATAAATGTATAAAACATTTATTTATTTTCGCTGCTAGTGGGTGAGTACAGTAGTAATTTTGGCTGCTATTCACTGCAAACAAGGGTATAGTTTGATGAGGCAGTGACTGAGTGTGGAATCATGGGAGTTGTGGTCATCATTACTAGGCATGGGACGATAACCGTTTTTAAGGTATACCGCGATATGGAAAGTCAAGGTTTTCATACCGCCAAAATTTTCTGCTAAACCGTACCTAAGGTATGTGTAAGATTTTCTATTTACATTTTTTGTTTGTTTGTTTTTTAGGTGTAAGTTGTAAAGACATCCGTGTTTTTGAAACAAATGAAGACCACATACGTCAATGATTCACTTGAATTATTTAGCCTGACATGTTTACTGCTCCAAAATATTTTCAATGTTTCTCAAAATAAAATATATTGTGTTCATGGGGGGAAAAGGTTTTGTTTTTTAGCCAGACATTTAAAAAGAAGATATTTTAGGGCAGTAAACACAATACCGTCATACCGTGAAATCGTGATATTTTTATGCAAGGTTATCATACCGTCAGAATCTTATACCAGCCCTTGCCTAGTCATTACATCCAATGGCACTTCTGCAGAAATCATGTTGATAGATGAGCTAAAGTAAGGCTGAAAGCGATGCGAAACTAGACCGCTGAAACAAATGCTGATGAAAAACAAGTGTTACGCAAAGTTTTTTTTAGTAAATGAATACTAAAAATAGTGTTCAAAAACTATTTTGGTCTGTAAAAATTCACACACAAAAAAACTACAAATAAAATACTAGCTGAAAAAAACAAGGCAAAAATAAATAATCCATAAGCACTCATTCTGTGGTGGACATGCTGCTGTTTAGAGAAATGACAGTAGATGGAGCTTTACAGCCAAACACGCAAGTCAAGTTCATACACACAAAAACATCTTTTCTATACAGATATAAAACATGTGCTCCAACATTTATTCAATTGCCAAAAAAGTAGACATGTTTAACTACATATTTATGATTGTTAAAATGAAGACTGTCTGAATTGTTCTGAATTTTTACTTTTATTTTGTTGCATTTGTATGGTTTTGGATTCAGTGTTTGTTCAAACAATTATTTGATGTTTATTACTAAGAGGCTTGCAAACATTAAACTCCTTTGGTCGACACTGGACCTGTTCTGTTAACTCTGCTAAACTAGAATAAAACTAAAATAAAAACTAAAATAAAACAAAACTGAAAGTAATTATATAAAAACTAAATGCGAGTTGAAAGTTAAAGCTAATATAAGAATGTTATAACTAGGGCCAGACGGAATGTGCGGGCATTTTTTGCTATTTTCTGCGCAGAATATGTAACAAAAAGTAATACCTTTTTAACTTTTATTTAATGTTTGCAATGTGAATCCAATTAGTTCCACGTTATTTAATAAACAAAGCAAGCCTCTCATATAAAATCTCTACTAAAAGACTAAAAATAGCACTTTACAAACTGTATTGTAAATAAATCACATTAATAATTTCATATTAGTCAATATTATTACTGAAATTAATTCAAAAACTAAATAAATATACATTAACACAAATTTAGACCAGTATATAAACAGAATCAATGATGGGCTAAAAATCTGCGGAATTCTGCCCGCGCAGATTCGTGTGGCCCTAGTTATAACTAACATGGTTCAAGCGAAGGATCTGCGACAGAGAAACTACGGTTTTGGGAAACACTCATCACTACATCGTTCTTTTACCAAGCGATGCATCGTACTAGTTTAGCTGCGAGTTACATCATTGTTTGGGAAATGCAACCCAGTGCAGTTTCATTAAACTAAACATATTTTTGGGTTCTGTTATGTGGCTCTGTGCAGTTTTATATATAAAGCACAGAGTATTAAAGCATATCTTGTGAAAGTGTATGAAGTCATTACAAGCATGGCCACACAATAGACAAAGTCTGTGTTATTAGATAATAATTGCTTATTTCTCTAGATTTGTTTTGAGATAAAAAAAAATATAGTTTATAAATATTGCGATATAAATACACTTTCACAAGATAGTTTGATAGGTTTTCTGGGGAGTCCAACAGTATTCAGGTTGAATACTCAAAATGCAAAATTGTTTTTTATTTTTCATTTGCTTTGTCTCATTTCTAATCCAAAAATCTAAAGAAAAAAAAAATTAGATCAAGTATAAATATTGTTTGTTTAAAAAATTAAGAAGAAATTAGGCAAAAGCAAGAGTTTATTCGGCCAAAATTATCGGCCAGTTAAATTATCTAGTTTTTCGTTCAAAATGTAGATAGACTGTAGACTAGACACAAAGACAAAAAAATCTAAGTAATAAAAGCTTTTTATTGTTGTTGTTGCATAAATCGTATAAATTCAGTATAAATACAGTGATTAAATACAACTCTGTAGCTCCTGGTCAACAATAATCCAGAGTTAACATTGTATCTTTGCGATGTGACGACTGCCGATGCTATATCGGTGCTGAAATTATATATTGTGCAGCCCTAATTTGAACACTCTTTGAAACAATATCTAATGTAATGCAAGTACTTAAGTCAGCAAAATATATAACACTGTTGTAGTAGTTTTTGAATATTGTAAAAAAAAAAAAAAAAGTATATAAATGAAATCAATGGAATAATTCAAATAAAAAAATCTAGTCATTTGTTCTGGCTTCAGTGATTAATAAGTGGTGCTATTTAATTATAATCTATATAAATTATATATTTAATTAATATATAATCTTTATGATATCACTGTATTTTTTTCCTTTCAAAACTAAAACCAGTTTTATCTTATTTGAAATTTGCATTTAACCTCTTTTGAAAAGGTTTGTTGATAATTATTACTAATTACTAATTATTCTCATTACATTCTCACACACTCTATCGCTGTTTGTTTGTTTGTTTGTTTATATGTCACTTTTTAAAGTGATTACACACTGCAGTCATTAATGCCCCTCTTTTTCTCTGAGTGAGAAACGGCATACGCGTGAGAGGATTCACTGCAGTCTTGTGTGTGGGGGTGGAAATATTCAGTGTCGACTGTCAGTTTTTTGTTGTTTTTTTTCTTCCCTTTTTTTTTTACTTCTGCTTCTTGTGTTGCTCTAGGCATAGAGGTGTCACGTTGATGTGTCAAAACACTAGCAGGTGGGCCGATGTGTGACTCATGCTCCAGCTCTTCTGCTTCTCTCTGTCCAAAAACATTGTAAACAGCAGCAGGGACAGCAGGCTTGAGTCAGTAAACCTACACTAACCATGTGCTTGTAGACCGATTGTCTCACTGATAAACCGATATAAAATTGCATGTGTGATTTTATCTTTAAAGAGGCCATATTATTGCCCCTTTTCATAACATGTAAAAAAATTAAGCTCTGGTCTGTGAAGTTTCCACTCAAAACACCCCAGCTTGTCAATAGGGATGCAACGATCACAGATTTTGGTTGTATGATTATAGTCTGAGGAATAATCACGGTTTCACGGTTATCACGATTACCGAACACTACTCGTTTAGCAAATCACATGAAAACTTATATTTTAAAGTGTTATTTATTGCTGCCCAGTAAACAAAAAATACAGCACAAATTAATAATAATAATAAAAACAATAATTTAATAAAAAAATTAGTGAAAAAAGGTTTTTGGCATTTAAAGTTAAGTAATAATTTTACAGTGAAAATAAATGACAGAACAATGAATAAATAAAAAATGTATTTGTCTAATGTAAATCTAAGCATCATATTAGCTAATGGCCCGTTTCCACTGAATGGTACAGTACGGTACGGTACAGGTCGGTACGGGTCACCTTTATCTGGCTTGCGTTTCCACTGCAAAAGGGTACTCTTTTGGTGGGCATGGTCTACGACAGAAATTTTCAGTCGACGTCATTTTTGCTCAAGGAAATGTTTACAGTAAAGCTTTACGGGTCGTTCACAAATCATACGAGAAGCACTTCTCACAAAACAGATGCTTTATTATACGCATAAACACTGGTGTATAAATGTTCAATACTAACCTTTCTATGAACATGATGTGATTATAACGAGATCAATGATGCGAAATAGCCTACTGTCTGCGATTATATAAAGTAAATAAATAAATGCAACATATATAAACACATACAGCCCCTTACAGTCTCCGATATGTTACCAATTACAGGAAAACTACACACAGCATACATTTAGTCCTTATTTAGGTTGAAAAACAACACGAAATATAGCCCACAGTCAGTGCAAACCTTTCATCTGTGTCTTTAATCTTCACCAGCACATGTAGCCTCTTGTTAAGAAATAATTTCTTCATTCCGAGTTCATAATAGTCCAGAAAGTTATAGTAATAGTTTAACTTAGCCGTTTCTTCATGTTTGCTGAAACAATAATTTGCTCCTTTGTTTTTTCCGGCTTCTTCTTTGTTTTTTCACGCGTCAGTCTCGTGCTTGTCTGTTTCTGAAAGGATCGGGTTTCAAAAGCACGTCAATAATCAAGCGCACGTTATTATCGTCAGCTCAAGAAGTTTGTTATTTCAAATATAGATGCGGGTGCAAGTGAGAAAGCGAAACCGCTCGCTCTTTAGACGGGCTCGTAAAAAACTACAGGGCACAGGGGAGAATCAGCTCTTCTTCTCAGCTTTGTGGCTGTTTGGCTCATTATTATATGTTTATATTATTGTCTCTTGGTTGTGTATTAAACATGGCGGGTCCTTTGTTTTCATTCTGGCTTGTCGCGCGAGCAAATGCCGTATCTCTGTAAACCAATAGCGTTCAGCTGCGCGTCTAGCTCCGCCTTTTGGTAACACTTGGTACCCTTTGCAAAGGGTGACCAAAAAGTGGTACAGTTCGGTTTGGTACTCTTTTTAATGGCCCTTAAAAGCGTACCGAACCGTACCATACCATACCACTCAGTGGAAACGGGCCATAAGTATTTCCCTTGATCAACTATAATATGAACTTGTTTGGGATTTTCCTTCTGTATTTTCTTTTCTCTTTGGAGTAAAAATGTGTATATTCCATACAAAGTATGAAGCTGACCTGTTTAGTTCTTGTCACCTGACTCACGGTGTGCTCGCGCCATTCTTTTAACTAGGTGTTCCTGGAAAGCCTGAGCGAGTCGTGCACATCGTCACTCCCAATATGCATGCAAGAAAGGAAATAACAAACTTGCATGTGCAAAAGACACGATAGTTGATAGCCTCAGCCATAGTTAATCCAGTGTGCATGGGTATTAGCCTCGGTGCACAAGCTCTGAACTTTAAACTAGCACACAGTTGGCATAACTTTGTTTGGTTGCAGCAGTTTGTTCTGTGCAGAAACGCGGTGTTGAGAAGCCTTTATGATTAAATAACCGCAACGAATTAAAGCGCTGTTAATAGTGAAATATTGAGTGTGATAAATAAGTTATATCTCTGAACTTTAATAATAAATTTATGTAAAATACTGCGCTTCCCACCTCCAGTCGCAATGACTTCTGGGACTTCTAGAGCGAGTTTGGTGCTCAAGTCTGCATCAGTGCGTCCTCAATATCAAGAACACATCCGGGAACTTTCACGCGTCCTCTGTTCTTGCGGTCTTGAGTACTGGAACTGAACTTTGGCGAATGATGATGACGTTTCACGAGAACACGAGGACACAAGACCGCTGAAGAACGCATATTGAGAAACAGCCAAAGACTGCCATATCAGCCAAATTATAGCAGGCAGAATAGAGCCTATTAAGTTCAGTTTGTCAAATATTTACTCCTGTTCCTGCTTAATAACTCCTCCTTTAAACGATTTAGCAGCTTTCAAACACATTTCCATGGTTTAGACAGCATAAATAAGCAGAATACTTCTTTGTATGTATTCAGCAGTGAAACACCATACAAAACATGTTGTTGTTGAAATCTCCATAATACTCAGTGGTGAAAAGAGTACTGAAAAATCATACTCCAGTAAAAGTACCATTACTTGCCCAAAAATGTAGTGCAAGTAGAGTAAAAGTATCTTATGTAAATATTACTCAAAGTATGAGTAAAAAGTAGACCTTTTAAAAGTACTCAAGGGTAGTGAGTATTACGCTGTAGAAAAGTTGATGCATTTACAGAATGTTACGTTTACACATCCCTGCACAAACAACATGTAGTGTATTTAGGGATCTTCCTATTTTCGTGCGTTCCTTCCAACCTTCCTTCAATTATTTGTTTGTTCCCTCCTTCCTTTGTTCACTCGTTTGTTCCCTCCTTCCTTCGTTCACTCGTTCATATTTTTGTTCTTTCCTACATTAGGTCATTTGGTTCATTCATTCGTTTGTTCGTTCCTTCCTTCCTTCCTTAGTTTGTTCAGTCCTTCCTTGAATTCTTCCTTCATTCGTTTGGTCCTTCCTTCGTTCCGCCCTTCATTTGTTTGATCATTCTTTCATATTTTTGTTCCTTCCTACATTAGGTCCTTTTGTTCATTCATTCGTTTGTTCATTCCTTGCTTCCTTAGTTTGTTCAGTCCTTCCTTGAATTCTTTCTTTATTCATTTGGTCCTTCCTTCTTTCCTCCCTTCATTTGTTCGTTCATTCTTTCTTTCATATTTTTGTTCCTTCCTTCATTAGGTTTTTTGTTCATTCATTCGTTCCTTCCTTCCTTCTTTCCTTAGTTTGTTCAGTCCTTCCTTGAATCCTTCATTTATTTGGTTCTTCGATCCTTCCTTCCATTCCTTGTTCGGACCTTCCTTTTATTTGGCCCTTCCTACCATTCTTCATTCGTTCCATTTAGTGATTGTTTAAGGCTGTTTGGTGATTTCAGTCATCATACAGTCGACATCCATCATTTTCAGTCACATGCAGTCTATAAAAAGTCTCTGGATCATTGCGTGTACAGATTTTGAACATCATATTGGACATTTTAAATGTTTCCAAAAGGTTTGTTGCATTTATAAAGCGCCCATGTCCTGAGGTTGTTCAGTATGATGAGATTTACTTTCTATGTGTGATTTAATTGGACAGGAATCACAGGACTGATCTTTCTACTTTAGACAATGACCATAGACAAGAAAGAAATAAAGTAGTGACTGCAGGTTGGAGGAAAGTAGTGGAGTAAAAGTACCGATACTGCACTAAACATATACTCAAGGGAAAGTAAAAGTACACAGTTTTAAAACTACTCAGTAAATTACAATTCCTGAAAAAAACTACTCAATTACAGTAGTTTGAGTATTTGTAATTAGTTACTTTACACCACTGCACGTACTGTACATGCACTGTAAAAAATACAGGGTTACACACAATACATTCATGTTGTCCCAACACAAATTAATTAAGTAAACAAATTTTTGTGGATTAAACATAAAACAATTATGTTGTCCCCCCCAAATCTTAGGAATTGTGTTATTTCAGCTCATTTTAAATAAGTAGTTCGAACACACAGCAGAAATATTTGTATAACTGACTAAATCATGGGCATCACGATGGCGCAGTGAGTAGCACAATCGCCTCACAGCAAGAAGGTCGCTGGTTCGAGCCTTGGCTGGGCCAGTTGGCATTTCTGTGTGGAGTTTGCATGTTCTCCCCGTGTTGGCGTGGGTTTCCCCCACAAGTCCAAAGATGTGGTATAGGTGAATTGGGGAGGCTAAATTGTCCCTAGTGTATGTTTGTGAATGGGTGTGTGTTGATGTTTCCCAGTGATGGTTTGCAGCGGGAAGGGCATCCACTGAGTAAAACATATGCTGGATAAGTTGGCGGTTCATTCCGCTGTGGCGACCCCAGATTAACGAAGGGACTAAGCTGAAAAGAAAAAGAATGAATGACTGTATTGTGATGTAGGTGAAAACATACAATTCTGACATTTCAGAAACAACAAAACGAGTCAATCTCAGAAAATGTCAGAAATGAGCAGTAGCGGATTAAAACCTTAAAGCTTAAACCACAGTCAGACTAGCTATGTTTCCATCCAGCTATTTTTTTTTCGCATTTTGGATATGCGCATAAAAAAACGGTTGATGGAAACGCCATGATGTGCATAAATTTTTTAAATGCGCATAAAAAATCTATGCACATATCTGAGTAGGATAAACTTTTTATTCGATAAGAAAAGATGCGCATAAACTGTGATGTAAACACTTTTACAGCATAAATTCCAGTATGCGCATTAAATAAAGGTCATGTGATTTTGTTATGAGATCATGTGATGATAAAATTGTGTGTAAATGGACAAACCAGCAGGCTGAGCACATCGTAAAACATCTGAAATGTTGTTTTGGTCATTGTAAAACGCCTTCCTGTTTAAGTAGTTGTGTTATTATATTATTAATGACCTCCAGAATCAAGAGCGTCTGTGCTCCGTGTCTGAAACCTTCAAATGCCACCACGCATTCACTGCGTGTCAGGATTGCCTTCTGAGGCACAAGTCATTTATTAAATGAAGAAAAGATTGACACAGCTTCTCCTACTGTAGCATATTACGTTTTTACTGTTGATATTTGGCGCCAGGTAATCAGGAAGTGACGATTTTGTCCACTTTGACTCGTTGGATGGAAACGCTGCTTTATTCGCACGTCTTTTATGCGATTAATCCAGTTTTGCGCATAACGTTCATTCACATTTTTGGATGAAAACATAGCTAGTGACGAAGAGAAGAGAGAACACTACACGTTACTGCAAATACACAGTGCAACAAAAGAATATTTGTAATGTGTCTTCAAATGCAGACATTGCACATTTCTATTTGCTATAGAAAATGAAGAGAAATGCTGAAATGCTGCTGCAGCACAGTGGGTTGAAACTTGCAGATTAAGGGCTGAAAATATTACATCAAAATTTATTTCCTGCACCAGTAGGGGAGCAATATCTAATCAGCACCTTTTTTTTTACATACTTTCAGAGAAGATTTACTGAAGCAAAGTTACTGGATTGTTAAATTTTCTCATATTGTGTGAAATACGAGGTTGATACAGCAGAGGGGGTCCCAGTTACAGCACTTAAAAACAGAATAAGTCGGATTTTCATGATACTGTCTGTCTCCTTTAATGTTTGCTAAACATTGGAAAAAGTCAGTTTTCTGTGGGTGGATGAACGCTGCTGTCTGATCGCTCCACCTGCTCGGCTTTGTTTGCTTTCCTCTCTGATGAAGCTCTTTCACTATGGTAATGGTGTAAACAGCCTTGTCCTTCCCAGGGGTCCTGCCAAGGTGCTGCCTCTGACTCATCCGCCCAGAAGGGGCTTTGTGTGTGTGTTTATCTCAGGTTTGAACTGGGTAGTTGACAAACAACATGGACATCATCAGTTTATACACTAAAATATGACTTTTGCTGCTTGTTCAAACTACTTATTTAAAATGAGTTAAAACAACACAATCTTTACATTTTTGGAGACAACTTGTTTTATGTTCAATCCACTTAAATTTGTAAAAACAATTAAATTAACTTAATCGATTTGTGTTGGGACACCATGTAGGAATTGTGTGGAACCCAGCATTTTATACATGTATGTTCAGCATCACTATTGTAGCTTTATGAGTATATACAGTTATATAAGCCCAAATGATTCATACCCCTGGCAATTTCTGACATTTTTTTTGTTCAAATGTAAATAAAAGCTGAAAAATATATTTTTTCCTCAGTGAGTCTCTTGTACATTTCTGGTAAAAAAAAATCTTACTGGATGAATAAAAGTAAAAGTACATCAGAATTTGCCAGGGGGTTGACTGTAAATACAAAATGGAATTAAATAAATTGAATAAAATGAAAGTCACACATATATAACTGGCAGTAACCTAAAGTGTTGGTTCATCCATAAAGGAAAATTACAATATTAATTACTCATGTCCTTCTAAAGCCCTGAGACCTTCGTTTGTCTTCAGAACCTAATTCGACATTGCATCGACATTGCAATATGCACATTTGCAGTCGTCACATCGCAGGATGTTCAATGTCAAGTAGGGATTATAACTGACCAGGCACCACGGTTTGAAATAAATGTAATTTTTTAAATAATTGCAGAGTTTATCCATTGAGTTAACATCATAATTTGCATGTTTATATTGTTTAATATTATTAATTAATTTATTACTACAATTAATTGTTAATTTACATTTAAACATAAGTAAATTTTTTCATACGTTTTTAAAAAAAAATTTTTTTACAGTGTTAACATAAGAGGCTACTAAGCCACCACTGCATTTATTGTTTAAGTGATAGTAAAGGGAGTAAAACATCATTTGGTGGAGCATTGTGGAGGCTCTAGTTTGTGCAGTTTTCAGCTGCATTTCTGACAGTGCCATTGGCAGTATTGTCAGTATTGATGGTATTGTTAATGCTGAAAAGTACAGACAGGTTTTAATCCATTATGCCATTCCTTCTGGAAAGCACTTAATTGTAAATGGTTTAATTTTTCAGAATAAAAATGATCCCAAATAGACTGCTAATGCAGTGAAATCATATTTGGGAGAAAAAACTGTTGATGAAACACCAACAGTTATGAAATGGCCACCACATGGGCCAGACCTGAATATTACATAGTCAATATGGGATGACCTGGACAAAAAAAGAAAGATAATAAATATAGCACATTATTTCAGAAAGCTTCAGGACTGTTTCCCCAAAACAGTTCAAGTTGTGTTTGGTGCCAAGGGAGGTCACACTAAATACTAACTTTTATTTTTTGTTGTGTTCTGGAAGAATTCCTAAAGTGGCTGAAAATTAAATATGCATAGATATACTACTTTTTTCTACAAACGTTAATGACTTTTGCACAGTACTGTACAGTACGTGATTTAAAAAAAAATAAAGAAAGAAAAACTTTAAATATCAATGGTTACAATAAAATAAGCCAGTCTTATAATAACTAAAACTGAAATACAAAAATCAATTAACCTAAAGAGCAAAATTATTCAGAATGATAAAATCACATACAAAATATTATTAAAACTTACAAAAATTAATCAGCTAATTCAAAATATTAATATATAAATATTAACACAATTAACACTGATAAATCAATGTTTAATAATTTAATAATTAGGACATAAATACCCAATTTAATTTTTTTAAACTTTCAACGTTATTTAAAAAAAATGTAAATATAAAACAACAGTGCTTTTTACTGTTTTTATTTACCCCCTGTGATTTACAATGTGCTCCTTTATAAGCCCATACAAGCCTTTTATGGGCTTTCAAGTGCTGGTGTAAAAGCAAAAACAATTCAAAATGCTTTCAACAGATTCTTTTCAAATCCATTTAAGCAGCACGCCGAGCTGCAGACGTTTCCTAAATACAGATTAATGCCTTTCCCCTGAATCGACTGGCCTCACTTACTAGATTACGGCACAGGTCTAATTTATTTAATGTGTCGATGCAATAAATAAAGCTCACGTTGAGTATAATTACAAAGACTCTTGATCAATACTGCCCTACATCATGGAAACAAAGAGCGCTGGAGAGATAACTTCCAAACTTGTTTTTACCTCAGACGTACTTTTGTTATTTCTGTGCTTTTTAGATGCACCAATCGACCAGCCAGAAATCATAATTAACCATTTTCGTTTTAATTGTTTAAATCTTTGTTCTGGACTTGTATGATAACTATATTGCAATGATTTTATAGTACAAACTATGTAACTTTTGTAACAGAGACCAACACTGTAAAAATTGCAGGGTTCCACACAATTCACACATGTTGTCCCAACATAAATTGATTAAGTTTACTTAACAGTGAACTTAAAACAATTAAAATGTCCCACAAAAATCTCCAGAATCGTGTTGTTTCAGCTAATTTTAAACAAGTATTTTGAACAAGCAGCAAAAATAGTTTTTTGAGTGATTTTGGGCACAATGGTCTATAAACAAAATACTGGACTGGACTGAATGTACTCAAAAATAGTAGCGATTATACTTCTTTTTAAAAAAGATTAGCATGGTAAAATGCATAAAAAATAACATGCATCTGCTGGAAAATAATTCACAGTTTACAAGTTTACAAGAACGCATTTTAGTAATCAGATTCTTGTAATTGAAGAATTCAGATGCAAAACCCTCTAAGTCCATCAGACCTCTTTTTTTGTAAATAAGCATTTTCTATCAGGCTCCTCTGATTAGGTTCAGAACTTTAATTTTAGAGATAATGGAAAGGTTATTAGCTAGTAAACAATTATTATTATTTTTTTCAAAAATGTCACTGTAGACAATCCTTTGGTTTTTAAGAAGGTAGATTTTCTTTTGCGTCAAAACCAGCTGAATCCACTTGTGCTTTCTTAGCAAAAATTTCTAAATCCACCTATTGGGACAAGATTTGTGTAATTAGTTCAAAATCACTTAAGATGCAATTAGAAATTATTTTACCAAACATAAAACACATTATAAAAAACACCTAAAATTAAAAATACATAAGTCTGTCAAGTAAGTGAAACTTCATTATTTAGAAGAGAGAGAAACTCATTCATTGATTGATTGATTCATTCAATTCAGTTCATTCTGCTGTGGTAAAAGGAATTAATGAAATCTGTCAAGTATCAATAACATTAAAACTGACATTAATTAAATCTTAACAGGCGCCACGGTGGCACAGTGGGTTGCCCGATCGCCCCACAGCAAAAAGGTCGCTGGTTCGAGCCTCGGCTGGGTCAGTTGGCATTTCTGTGTGGAGTTTCCATGTTCTCCCAGTGGTCGTGTGGGTTTACTCCGGGAGCTCCGGTTTCCCCCACAAGTCCAAAGACATGTGGAACAGTTGAACTGGGTGAGCTAAAATGTCCGTAGTTTGTTTCCCAGAGATGGGTTGCAGCTGGAAGGGCATCCGCTGCAAAAAACAAATGATGGATAAGTTGGCGGTTCATTCTGCTGTGGCGACCCCAGATTAATAAAGGGTTTAAGCTGAAAAGAAGATGAATGAATGAATCTTAACAATCTGTTTTCATTTCTGATATGTAGGATTTAGATTTAATGCATGTAACTGTATGAACATTGCAAACATTGTAAACTAAGCTTGTTAGATTCAAATAATGTGAAATAGTGAAAGATCAATATCTGTGCATTGTCCATTAAAATAAAAATATAAAAAGCTTATCAGATGTATAGTTTTACACATTATATTCATCTTTTAAAAAATAGCTTACATTAGCAAATAAAACACAAGGTAGGCCTACTAGGCGAAAAGGGATGTCTCAGACACTTTTAGAAGCAGTCATTCATTCATTCTCACCATACGCAAGGTCTTGGTCTCTTTTTGGTCTCTTGTTTATCCTTATAGCATCCATGTGGGATAAAAGAACGGCATCTTAACTTCGTCCTTAGTGAAACAGAGTTTCCCTTTAATGCATAGTAAATCAGACTCATTCAAAGTAGCGTCGCTGCACAAAAAAATCGTTATAAATGCATGCTACACTACCCACTGTACAATGTGTTTTCTTTTTCTTATAATGTACAGAGTTTTGAGGTAAGGTGCGTTTTCATTTGCCATTAACTGACAGTCGGACAGGCTGCATTTAGTTCATAAAACTCCATCTGTTAAAATCCAAATCGGAAGCAGAATAAAACTCCTCATAAAATTTGGCTCATCAGCGCGCTGCTACAACATGATTTGATGAAAACATGATTTGATTCACGCCTTCTGATTGGTTCTTAGCAGCTTTTGCTGTCAAAGGCAAGTGGCGTTTAGATGCTTTTGCAGACAAACGGTTATTTCTGAAAGTGCTGATTCTGTGATTTAGATGATTTGAAGCAAAAATATTTGTTGAACATGTACTATGTGCCCAAAGCAATTTGGCGGAAGTGGCGTTTAGCGGCTTTTGCAACTGAACTCTTCAATATCTGTAATTACAAGATTTTGATTATTAAAATGCATTCACATCCTACACAACTACCAAACGATTTAAGCTTCTATTTCTATTGTTCTGTAAGTGCCACCTACTGGACGAAAGTGAACTTGCACTTTCATTCAGCTTTTCTAGTTTGTACAGTTGCTTATATTTATATATATAGTGTATAATTCCAAAAGTTAACGTTCTACACATTATATTTTGAGATTAAATAATTTAATAAAAAAATGTAAGCAAGTTCATTTAAAAAATGGCACTGAATTTGCTAGTTATTGTGTCCATCTCGTTGCATATGTTTCAGGTGTGTGTGGATGCTGTGGGGCGTTGAGACCCCGTTATAAGAGGCTGGTGGACAACATCTTTCCTGAAGACCCTGAGGTAAGGTCAGATGAACGGAAAGCTGCTGAGTCTGAGAAAGGGACGGTTCACCAGCTTTTTAGTGCTTATCAGTCATCAGTGATCAATGCAGTGATGTAGACATTCAGGCTTTCAGCTGAGATGTTTATTAGTTTCAGAGCCACTGTGGCGTAGCAGATCTGCTGCAGGGTCACCTGACTGACATCGGTCATCTTTACAGACACACATCTTTTCTGTTCCAGAGATTTATGTGTGAATGTAATTACTATCATCCTTTTTTTCTTATTGTTATTATGTATATTTGTATATCTGTATAAATGTCATGTTTTACTCTATATATTGTGCAGTAATTGTGTGCCACTATTAACTGTACTGTTTTGTGACATTATTTATTGGAATATTTTTGTAACAAATTTTTATTGGGAAGTAATGTTGACAAGTGTGTTGGATTTATTTTCTATTTTAAAACAAATGCTAAACAAAACTAAATGTTACCATATAAACCATGAATGGTTGCTTTAGCATATTTGAGTTTCTCTCTCGGCGACATGGTGGCGCAGTGGGTAGCCCTGTTGCCTCACAGCAAGAAGGTTGCTGGTTCGACCCTCGGCTGGGTCAGTTGGCATTCCTGTGTGGAGTTTGCATGTTCTCCCCGTGTTCACGTGGGTTTCCTCCGGGTGCTCCGGTTTCTCCCACAAGTTCAAAGATGTAGTTTAGGTGAATTGAGTAAGCTAAAATAGTCCGTAGTGTATGTGTGTAAATGAGTGTGTATGGATGTTTCCCAGTGATGGGTTGCAGCTGGAAGGGAATCCGCTGCGTAAAACATATGCTGGATAAGTCGGCGGTTCAATCCGCTATGGCAACCCCGGATTAAAAAAGGGACTAAGCCGAAAAGAAAATGAATGAATGAATGAGTTTCTCTCTCTTCTAAATAATGAAGGATCTGTTTTAGACTTATAACAGAAGACAGATTATCCACTGAATGTTCTTTTTGTAGAGAAAACGATATTCCACCGTCCTTTTTCGATCTCATGCTCTTCTAATAGATTTCTCTAGCTAACCATCTGTCTGTCCATGTTCTCTTTTTCTTTTAAGGACGGTCTGGTGAAAGCTAACATGGAGAAGCTTACTTTTTACGCCTTGTCTGCTCCAGAGAAACTAGACCGTATCGGTGCCTACCTGTCAGAGAGACTATCCAGAGATGTTGCCCGGCATAGATATGGGTAAAAACAGCACCTGAAAATAAAATACAATTACTGTCACTGTCTGATTATGGGATTTCAATAAAGTTTGTCACTGTTTACTGAATCATCAATTGATAAATGCACTCATCGTAAATATGTGCCAAAAAAGCTATGAAAAGTCTGATTATTTTTTAAACTTTTGATCTTCTAAACTGAAAGATGATTATAATCCTTTAGAGCAATTTGTGGTGTGTTTAAAAGCCATCTAATAGACACCTAAACAAAGATGTCTTGGCTAAAACAAGGCTAAATTTGGGCTGTCAGAGAAAATTTAATAATTTGCTAACAACTAGACACCAAATAGATAAGACACATTTTGCATGTGTAGTCTTTCATTGCTGTCTATTTGATGGTTACTCTATTGTAGCACTATTGTTAGATGTCTCTTCTCAGATTTTTACTGACTGCCCAAAATCAAAGGATTATTTTAATTCAGCATATGATGGGGTTATTTATAGCAGATGCTGCATTGGACACACTAGATTTACACATATTTTAATTAATTGAATTAAATTTTAACATTTAAAGCACATACTTAATGCTATATTTAACACTTATAACCATTTATTTACCATATTAACCATTTTTATCGGGAGAGACTTTGAAAGGATTATTTTTAAGGCCAATCCTTTAAAAATTGTAGAGTATTTGATCAAAAGTAGATCTTAAAAAGCTGTTTTAGATTAATATTTTATGTCTTTTAATTCTACAAACCTAGGTTTTATATAAAAAAGTGTTATTCATAAACTACTAGTAAATTTGAGCTGTTTTTGTCAATTATTTTTTATATCTTTCTTAAATTTTAACTTTACACTCATAATACAGAAGTTAAAAAAACTTCTTAGTGTTTTACATTGATATATGACTTCTATTCTTATTCCTCAATCGACTCATTTCCAACTTCACCACATTTTAGCAACAATCTGAAAGGCCCTCAAACCTCCTCAAAGACCTTGTATCTATCTCTTAGTATGTTGTCTTTTCTATTGTCGTGTTTATAACCATGTCTTTCAGCCAGCATCCTATATTTGGTGTACATACATTTTTCCAATTTAAGGAAATTATCCGTTCAGCTTATTTTAGCTAATCAGCAAATTCATTTTGTTGACACATCTATAACAGCCTCATGACATGTTTATGACAAATTTATAACAAGTTATGCCGTCTTGGTAATGTGTCATGTTATGATTATGAAGGTGTTATGACAGTCTTATGAACACCCCCTTCAGGGAAAGTGTTACCACAGTTTCTTATGAATAGTCACCCAGGTGTACTACAAAAATGTAAAATATCACTGGGGATTTATAAGGATGGCAATAACTGGCACATGTACATTTAACAAATATATTTGTTGATAAATCTGTGCTGTGTTTGCAACGAGATCAGAACTATTTGTTAATATTCTGAGCAATAGGTTAAAACAAATACATTTATTTCAACTTTCTTTGTCAATAATACCTGTATTTGTCTGTGATCATGTTTGTGTGTCTCTCAGGTATGTTTGTATTGCCATGGAGGCTTTGGATCAGCTACTGATGGCCTGTCACTGTCAGAGTATAAACCTTTTTGTGGAGAGTTTCCTCACTATGGTGCGCAAGCTGCTAGAAGCCGACAAACCCAACTTACAGATCCTGGGCACAAACTCAGTGAGTGAAATTCATTTATAGAGCCCGTTGATGTACTGGACGCTTCAGATCACTTGATAAATGTACTTTGAGTCTGGTGTTTCTGCAGTATGGAGGGAGAATATGGCTGCAGCATCAACAACACAGGTTCTTGTTGGGGTTTTGGAGGATCAGACCGAAAGTAAAACATTTTAAAAGCCAAGTTTAGCTTGATTACATTGAGCTGGACTGCATTAAACGCATCACCTAACAGTAAATTACAATTAACAATACATTTATAACACTCCATATTGATCTTTTTAACCTTAGTCAATAAACAATACACCAAAAATAATAATATAAATCTAATGTGATCATAATTTCTAATATGTATTGTGTAAAAAATTAAGATTTTAGAAATTATTTAGAAAGTATTTCCCTAAATCTGAGATTCATGCTCTAATGTTGTGGAATATTAATAGTCTATCCACATATTGTTGGTGAATTTTGTGTATTTAAAAATAGATGTCACTATATACACAGGTAATGCTCATGTTTTGTTAATATGATTCAATACTGGAATTATATTATTGTATTTATTACATTATCATGTATATATATATATATATATATATTTTCCGCACTTTTATAGTGCATTTACATTTATTATACACAATTTTATATCCATTGCTTTGTTTTTATTTAATATATTACTAATACTCACATATATTATTTAATATATTACCTCACATCAAACCTTCCCATTTATCTCAAATTAACAGGCCCTGCTTGTACAGTATTTTCCCACTCCAGCTGATTTTATTTCATTTTACATGACAAGCATTCATAAACAAAAAATGTATCTTTTGTACTGTAACATGAACCCTCTACATCGTTCTCTGGCAGCTTACACTCACCCGATGCTTACGGGAGTGTGGAGAGTCAGCAGTTTTCAACTTCAGACCCGCTCGCATCTGATGCTTCTGAAATATAAGAGCTTAAAGATTAAAAAGAGATTACTTTTCCCATAGAAAAGAGGCCAGATGTGCCAGGGCTTAAAGCATGTTGCCCATAAATGCTGAAAGCTGTGTGCATGTTTACAGAAATGATGGTTTAGGCTGAGTTTTCATCTCAGTTAAACAGTGAAGATGTAATGTTTCTAGCGTCAGTGTTGTAGCGCACTCTCAAATCATCAGATATCCTAATCAGAAAGATTCTAATTTGTAGTTTTGTAATAGACGTTAACTACATAAACGAAGATTTACATACCTTAAAGCAGTGGTTGAGGACTACACTGTATTTATGTGTAACATCATGATCAATAACGCCATGATCAAAACTGGTCTAATAATATGCAAATATCCGGTCACACAGTTATAGGAACTACTAGGGCAAACTTTGAACGTGGCATTAATTTACCAAAGTTTTCAATAGCGGCAAGATTGTAAAATGAATAGTCCAAATTCCGTATATGCCTCCATGATGATACAGTATAATACAATACGTACTGTACAGATGAGTATGTTTCCCCAAATGCAGTGTGTTAAATTAATGAATTTAATAAGGTTATTATATTTGCTGTATGTGTCCATTTTCAAGTGAAAGCAAAAACACAATGTTTTGTGCAAGTCTCTTTAAATGCAAATGAGCTTTTGCCCCAACCCCCCTCCCCTGGAAGTAGCTGGAGCCTTTACAAGCAGTGTCTTGGATACTCATTATGTTTCTCATGTGCAGTTTTCAGTGTAATTAGTTACTGAGTACCTAGTAAATGTAATTAAATTACTTTTCTGCTGAAAATGTACAGCAGTGGATTTATTAAAAAAATTATTTAATTGCGGTTAATTCAAATATGCTTGCCTAAAATACTCTCAACAGTTCAGTTTAAGTGAGTTATTATAGCATTATAT
>CAIGQQ010038941.1:2313497-2327077 GCA_903798035.1 Danio albolineatus | reverse complement strand
ATATATATATATATATATATAATTTACAATTATATATGTTAAGAGATTTAAAATTCGTAAGAAACTTTCAGTTATGTTTAATATTTGTAAAATATTATTATTATTATTTTTAAACAAGCTAAAATCCCCATGAATTAAAAGATTTTAACGTATGTTCTGTAGGCTTAGTTTAAGATACAAGGATTTTAAGTAGTATTGGATCCAGTAATTAAGTTACCCTTGATTACTTTTCAGACAAAATAATTTAAATATAACTGTAATGATGTAATTAATAATTAGTAATTAATTTATTTTTGAAGAAACTTACCCATGTGAGTTAGCTAACTGCACATGACTTTGTCAAATGTTGCAATTTAAACTCTACTGTTTTGTCGTAATTAAATTAAAATTAGAATTTTATTTCATGTATATTGTCAAAAATAAACAAGGTTATACTAAAAACACTCTTTTTAAATTTTTGATTGAACTACCCTTTAATATAATTAAATCTCTTACCGGGCGCCACGGTGGCCTAGTGGGTAGCATGTTAGCCTCACAGCAAGAAGGTCGCTGGTTCGATCCCCGGCTGGGTCAGTTGGCATTTTTGTGTGGAGTTTGCATGTTCTCCCCGTGGTTGCGTGGGTTTCCTCCGGGTGCTCCGGTTTCCCCCACAGTCCAAAGACATGCGGTACAGGTGAATTGGGTAAGCTAAATTGTCCGTAGTGTATGTGTGTGAAAGAGAATGTATGGATGTGTTTCCCAGAGATGGGTTGTGGCTGGAAGGGCATCCGCTGCGTAAAACAAAATGCTGGATAAGTTGGCGGTTCATTCCGCTGTGGCGACCCCGGATTAATAAAGGGACTAAGCCGAAAGGAAAATGAATGAATGAAATCTCTTACCTGAATGAAGTGATTCCTACTGATATATGCTAATAAGGTGTACTGTATCATCACCAGTCATGAATGGGGCTTGTGTCATCACGGCAGGGAGATATCTGAAACAGCATATTAAATTACAGGGATTATTTTAAAAAGCTGTGGGTGGACTTTTAACATTATAGTCTAGTTGTGTATGCACAGCAGGTGCACAGTAAACATCATATAAAAGTACATTTTGCATAACAGGCATGTCCTCTTTTATATAAAGCACATTGGGCATTTTAAAATGTCCTACAAATGTTTGTTGATTAAAATATTGCAGCAGGTGCTGTGCATAGATTACTCGTGACAAAAAATTTGCCATAAGCTCTCGTATATTTGCTTTTCCTCTTTTGTGAGGTGAATAAATATCTGGCTTGAAACAGATAGACAGGAGGTGTGTGGATGATTTCCCATGCAGGTCGATGCATATGAGGTGTTTGGTCTCCAAATGTCTTTGAATTTGATAGTTTGACGTTGTAGGCAGCTAGTTACATGTTGTGGCACAAACCATGTATACAACAAATCCTTTGTGATGTTTTCTTTCATCTTGTGCGGTTTTGTTTATAATTTAGAGAATTAAGCTGTCACACAACTTGTTCGTGTTGGATATGTCTACGTGCAGCTTTATTACGAGAGTGGTCAAACAGGGGCCAAAAAAAGGAGTGTAAGGGGTAATCTACAATGAGTTATCTAAGAGACAGGCAAAAGGTCGGAACAGGCAGAAAACAATCTCAAACCAAAAAAGGCCAATGACAAAAACAAGACAGAGAAGGCAAAAACAAACAAACAAACAAACAAACAAACAGGTAAACCACAAAACAAGAGTTGTAGCTACTAAATAATTTGTGGTTACTAGCAAAATTAAATTGCAGTAAGGAATAAGGTTGGGAAAATGAAGTTGTGGAAACTACAAGAATAAAGCTGTGATAGCGAGAAAAATTAAGTTTTGAGATCTAGAAAAAGAAAATTGAGTTAAGAGAACTAGAAATATTAAGTTGCAGTAACTAGGAAAATATATTATGGAAACTTAAATGTATAAGTTATGGCAAGTAGAAAAATTAGGTTGTAGTAACTACAAGAATGAAATTACAGTAACAAGAAAATTTAAGTTATAAGATTTAAAAATATATACTTTAAAAGTTGAGGTAACTAGAAAAATTAAGTTGCATTAACAAAAAAAATGGTAGTTATGCGAAGTATTAGTGTGTGTTAAATTAGTTGTGTTAATTGGACAAAAGTGGTTTGTTTGCTAACCAATCCAAAAAAGAAAAAAAGAGGAGGCTAATTATATATAAAAAAAAACATTTTTCAAAATGTTCAGACTTTATATCTCTACTTTTAACTATCTTATTTTTTCTTTTTAAGTTTGTGAAGTTTGCAAACATAGAGGAGGACACAGCATCATACCACCGCAGCTATGATTTCTTTGTCTCCCGCTTCAGTGAGATGTGCCATTCCAGCTTTGAGGATCCAGATATTCGCACAAAGTGAGCATCTCTTTTCACCAATTCAACAGAGAAAAACCTCTTGGCCTCTCCCTCATTTTGTTGGTTTAGTCTCTGATGCATGCACTAAAATATTTTTGTGATGTAACATTCAGTCCTCCATGGATAATAACCATGGCCATCTCTAATAATTCCACACCTGAAAAACATATTATTAAAACTCCAAATTACAGTATTCTGTGTGCGTTTTGTGTAAGGATTCGAATGGCAGGGATCAGGGGGCTTCAAGGGGTGGTGAGGAAGACTGTCAATGATGAGCTGCAGGCAAATATTTGGGACCCTCAGCACATGGACAAAATTGTGCCGTCACTCCTGTTCAACCTCCAGCAGGAAGAAGGCATCGAGAGGTCTGTCAACCACACCCACTGATGCAATTACAAGTGAAGCAGTCATTTTAAGTCTTTTTTCATGTACATCTTAATTTGGAGATTTTGAGTTTTGAAGTGTTTTTGCAAAAAAAAAAAAAAAAACTTTTAAGCCATTTCATAAAAAATGTTTTTCCTCATGAGCCATAAAATCTCTATTTCAGCAGCACTAAATACACCAAACTTCAGTTTTATTCATGTTTTTCTAAATATATTCTGAAGGTTTCACAGAGAGATATGTACATTCATTATTTTCCTGATTATATTTTATTCTACAAACTATTCTACATTTCCAAAATCCCTTCCCATTTTAGAAAACTAGCACTGTAATACAAAAAAGTAGCAATTCTAAATGTAATTAATCAGCTGGTGAATTTGATGATTTTTTTAAACCTATTTACACGCAGTGTTGTCTCCAAAAGGAATGCTCCACTTTTTTAAAAACAGGCTTATTTTATATGTCCCCTATAGTTAAACAGTGGAGTTTTACCATTTTTGAATCAGCCAATCTCTAGGTTTGGGGAGCACGTTTAGCTTGCATAAATTATTTTTCATTTTACTTAATATACAATGTAACCAAAGAATAGTCAAGCTTTCAACAGCAAAAATATCGAATTATCTCTTCTTGATTTGTTATTTCTTTCTGTGAGGTGCTAATGGTCTAATCCGATTCAATGATTTATGCTGAGCTAAGCTAAAATGTCCCTGTATAGATTTAAAAAATGGTAAAACTTTGCTGTTTATCTTATGGGGGAGGCTAATTAAAAAAACTGGAGTGTTCCTTTAACAAGAGAGTTGAATTTTCCTTTCAAAAAACATTGTCTTGCTAATACGCTATTAACCAGTCTGTGTGATTAAGCTAATTAACTCCTAATCGAATGCTAATGAAAAGTGTGTGATAAAACAGCAGACCGACTGCAACTGAAGTGTTACAGTCGACTCCTAAGTGCCATAAGAAAGTCATTATTTCTAGAAGCTGCTGCACTGCCTCAAAAAACAAAAACAAAAAACATAATAAGCCTGAAGCCCTGAAGGGCAGAAACAGACGATGAAAACTCAGCTGGACAGTGTGATAAACTCAGAACCATAAAACCTCTTCACATTTTCTCCTCAGGGGAAATCGCTGACCGCAACTCACCGTACTGCCAACAACAATCCGCCTATTGATTCGGGCCTGTTTAGACTGTGTGTTTTGTGTTTTTGATTCCTGTGGATAGGTCTCCTTCCCCAGAGACGGAGAAGGAGAAGGAGAGTCCGGTGGAGCTGACGGAGAGATGCTTTCGAGAGCTGCTGGGTCGAGCGGCTTACGGAAGCATCAAGAACGCCGTGAAGCCCGTGCTCATGTGAGTGTTTGCCTTACTGTTTATACTCTGCTCAAACACAAGAGGGCACAAGAGAGACACGTTTGTTCGCATTTCTGCTCAATGTAGTTTAGCATTTACATGAGATATTGTTATTTTGATGATATTAAAAAACAATTGCGATCATGGACCACGAAACCTTCAATTTTGAAAAGTCCCTACTGTAAATATATGTCAAATCTCAATTTTTAATTCGTAATGTGCATTACTAAGCACTTTATTTAGACTTTAAAGTTGATTTACTCAGTGTTTTGATCATTTTTAACCTTCAAATCGTTCTAAACAATTCATACATCATTGCAAATCTTATTTTTTATGTGATGTATAAATCTCCATTTCAAAAATTCACACTTAAGGTTTTCATGCATATGACCGATCTAATAATTTGAATAAATGCAAAATAATGCACATTCAATACTGCTGAAAGGTTTTGAGATATTAATATATGTATTTAATAAATTGTCAATGTTTAACCAGTTTAGTTTATTCAAGATACATTGAACAAAAAAATACAAATCTAAATTTCTTAAGGATCATGTGACACAGAAGAACGAAGAGATGAAAAATTTACCTCGCTATCAAAACTATAAATGCATTTCATAATATTTAAAGATATAAAACCATTGAACAATGTTAACTGTATTTTTGTTTATATTAATGAGATTTCCTTAAAAAAAACATTGAAAAAAGGCCAAACCTTTGAATGCTAGTCTGCATGGAATAGCAATATGAATGCTTGGATGAATTAGTATTAATTAAAAAGTTTGCATTTTTTTTGCTTATTTTTTTTTAATACAAAATAACAAATGCAAAACAAAACAGAACCATTATACTCAATGTACACAGCAATAAATAAATAAAACTAATACAATAAATCATTCTTGATGTTAGCCTAAAATATCAGGACAACAAAAGTCCCTATTTGTAATGCCAGTCTATTTTATGACCTACTTTGTGTGCTGCTTCCTACTTCTTGGTCTGTTTGCTGAAGCTAATCATTAATTTGCTTATGTATTTCCAGGCACCTTGATAACCATTCACTTTGGGAGGGCAAAACATTTGCAGTGCGCTGTTTCAAAATCATTATGTACTCCATTCAGGTAGATACAAACAATTTGGTTAAATCTGATGCAAAGTAAAACACTTGATACAGTACTTTTTTATGGTTGGATGGCAACTAATACAAAACTATCATGTGGTATTTGGGGACATCATATCTTATGTACAGGAGGCATCTGAAACATCTACAAAAAGTAGAAAAATGTTATGTAATTTGCATGTAATGTGCATTTTCATTACAAATTATACCAATGACATTATTATTTTACTTTATTATTACTTTATATGTTAAAATTGAGTTTGAATTTATGCTTTATATTGAATTATTACACCACAAAACATTTTTGAGGTTTAGTTTAAGGTTTAAAAGTACCTTTTAATTGCAAAGACTGTTTTATCTACGTATTATTATCTATAATTGATAACAGACACTGTATACTAGCTATAACTCTGAATTCGTACTGTAAAATTAACTGTTTCTACACTTTCTTTGATAGTCCCAGCATTCTCATCTGGTGATTCAGCAGCTTTTGGGCCACTTGGATGCCAACAGTAAGAACTCAGCCAGAGTGCGTGCTGGGATAGTGGAGGTGATCTCAGAGGCAGCTGTTATTGAGGCCAGTGGCTCTATAGGTATCAGACCCCTAGAGGGAGCACTAAACACACCACAATACACACTTCATCAGCATTCTTTCTCGTGTACTTTTCCAGTTTTTGTTCTTTCATTACCCTCTTGCTTCTTAATAAAAAAGTGATGCTGCTTATTTCATCAGTTCTAGTTTATGTTGGACTGTTTTACACAGTAGAAATCTCAGTAGAAATATTTTCATTCTGTTTTTGCTGTATTGCTCCATAGGCCCCACAGTCCTGGAGGTGTTTAATACTCTACTGAAGCAGATCAGACTCAGTGTGGACTACGAGCTCACTGGATCCTACGACTCTTTTGCAAACATGGGCACCAAGGTCATTAAAGTACATGAGGAGAGACAACTCCAAGAATCTGTCATCAAAACTATTGGTGAGTGCACAGTGAATGTTTGTGAGTACATCTGGCCATGCTAGATTTCAGCAGTCAAATATTTGTCAAATGACAAATGTTTATAATTGATGTGGCTATAGTAATGATGTGGCTGTATACTTGTATGTCTGTATTAGATAGACAATATAATAGACAGACTATTAGCCCTCCTGTGAATTTTTTAAATATTTTTCAAATATTTCCCAAGTGCCCTTTAAAGGGGTGGTCCATCATATTTGAAACTTTAGTTGAAGTGTAATGTAGCTGTGTGAACATAAACAGCATCTCTGAATGTAAGATTCTCAAAGTTCAATGCAGAATGAGACATTGGCTTTTATAGAGTAAGCTTAGCTAAGCCTACAGCGAACGAATTTGAGGACTACAAAAAATACATCTGGGCTAGTGAGATCACAAGCGCTTCCAGTTACCTGCATTCACCTCACGCACACACCGTGCAAAGCAAAGGGGCGTGGCCAGAGGAGCTGTAATGTTATAGCAGAGAAAGCTAAAATGCCATCCAAATGCTGCTATTACCACAGAGCTTCTTCTGTTTCTGTATTTGCGCTTCCAAAGAACACGACACAAAGACAGAAGTGCTTACAATTTAATTTTAATTATGTTCCAGAGAATTATAAAAAAAAGATATAGCTAGCATTTGACAAAGGAGAACTTCCAGAATCTCTTCCAGTTCAAAATTTGCTACACTGATCTCGTATTTAAAGGAGCTGTTGCAATATTATCAGCAAATCACTTACATTCTCATATAAACCATGCTTTTTAGTGTGAAAATGTTGCACACTTTTTATCAGATTCATTTAACAATGGAAGATCAAGTTGTTGCGTGTTGCTCATCCAGAGTGTCCTTCATTCATTCATTCATTCATTTTCTTGTCGGCTTAGTCCCTTTATTAATCTGGGGTCGAATGCAGAATGAACCGCCACCTTATTCAGCATATGTTTTACGTGACAGATGCCCTTACAGCTGGAACCCATCTATGGGAAACCGAGTGTCCTTATGTTTGAAATATTAAATAAAATAATGTTTGAAGCAGCAATACTGTTTTATACTGTCGCATGAAATTCCCACATTTTTAGAGAAAAAATAGATATAATATTAATGCACATCAGTAACTCGCCAGTAACTTCTTTAATGTATGTCCCTGTAAGAAAACATGGTAAATAATTGGAATTATTAAAACCCTTGGGAACAACTGTGGTCGGAACCAAAGTTCACAGTGACTGTGCTCTCTGGACTCGTCTCAAGCAGTGAACTTCTACGTTCTGCTTGATGTCGAACCGTGTCATAGCTCATTACCATAAAGTTGATTTAATTCCAACTCTCCTCGACGCCCACACCGGCGAAGACGCGCCACGCTGCTCCTCGCCGCTTAATGCCACGGCTCCCATTGAAAATGAATGACTTCCGGCTACTTTGACGCTCTGCCGCTTTCGGTTTGGACATACAGTTAGTCTCCCTCCCTTTCCCTCTTTCAAAATAAAAGTCCCCATACATCTTATTTAAACATCCTAAACATCATTGTTGTAATCTCAATAGAAAACATTGTGGCCAGTCAAATGCTGTCTTTGTCGTGCATATTAAAGATCTGGTGTGGATCAAAGTCATCAGAGTTTTTTTAAATTGGATTTTCAAATTGGCCTGTTTTTAAATTCACAGGATTTACACGTGAACAAGGAAACAATATATAATAAATATATATATATTTTTTAAAGTCCAACATTATTATCCTATTTAAGATTAAGTCGTTTTTTTCCAGACAAACTAAGAGAAATATGACATCCTCTGCAATATACTGCAATGATATACTGAATTTTTTTTTCTTGTTCTGTTAAGCATCACTTAGGAAACATTTTAAAGGGGAATAAAATTTTACAGGAAGGCTAATAACTTTGTCTTCAACTATAGATAGACAGACAGACGGGGTTAGGTGTGTGTTCCTGCATGGCTTTATTTAACCAGCTGACAGTACACAATCCCTCACTCATCTTTCTTTGTTTACAGGCTCGTTTGCAAACACGCTGCCCACCTACCAGCGCTCTGAAGTCATGCTGTTCATCATCGGTAAAATCCCCGTGCCAGGCATGTATCCTGCTCTGGGGTCAGCCAACACTGGGTGAGACAGGGTTACAGCTTAGACACATTTACAGTGTAATTCTGCTGGCTCATGATAAAATTTGCTCAATACATGCCTGTTCCTGGTTTCAGGGTTGAGGGCAGTAGGATGATCCAGATTATGCTGCTGAAGTCTCTGCTGCAGGTGAGCTGGTTTGTGTCAGTCCTAATCACACGTTACGCCACATCATTTACTTCCCCTGCCGCTTCATCACATCCACAGTTGCTGATGCGGTCTAAACCATCTGGATGTCTTTTAAACCTCATACTCTTTCTTTCTCCTTCAGGTAACAGCAGGATTCCAGTCTAACAACATTTTGACGGCACTTCCCACATCATTCCTGGACCCTCTTCTGTCCTTCACTCTTATGGAGGACGCTGAGATCCGTCTGCTCGTGCTCGACATTCTCATCAGCATCATCGATCGCCATGACAACCGCCACAAATTCTCTCCTGTGAGGTTAGGCCACACTAACCAAACTCCAAGCATAATATGTATTTTATTTGAAGTTATATTTATCATATTTATATACAGTAAGTGTATAATACTGTATGTGGACATCCAAGAATAAATAAATAAGTAAATTATTTAAATGCCAATCAACCCTTTATTTAGACATTTAGTGATTCATTCATTCATTTTCCTCCGGCTTAGTCCCTTTATTCATCAGGGGTTGCCACAGTGGAATGAACCGCCAACTTATCCACCATATGTTTTACACAGCAGATGCCCTTCCAGCTGCAACCCAGTACTGGGAAATTATTTAGTCAAATTACAATATTTTAGTTAATAAAACAGTGTTTTGCCATATGGAGCACATTTTATTCTTTATTGTGGTAAATGTAATAGATGTCAAATTTATCCAAATTCAATTCAATTCAATTCAATTCACCTTTATTTGTATAGCGCTTTTACAATGCAGATTGTGTCAAAGCAGCTTCACATAGAAGGTTAGTAAATTATAGTAAATTGAAAATGTCAGTTTAGTTATTAGCTAGTATATTATTAGCTAGTATATAGCTGAGTTCAGTTCAGTTCAGTGTTGTTTAATATTCACTACTTAGAGTTCAAACACTGAAGAGTAATCCATCGGTGCGCAGCTCTAGCTGCAGTCTAGTCGCCGGACGCTGGAGAATTTGAGGCTCGTCTGTCCTTGGAGGGTCACAGGAATGCGTCTCTTGCTTGCTACTCCGCCAAGCAGCTGCTCAGGATACAGCGAGGTCCAGGGTTAAGGAGCCTTGGAATCGTCTCGTCACGAGTCTTGGATCGCATCCGTGGCGCTGCATAGTCTCTGGGGGCCTCGGGATGAGTATCCCCAGTTGGAATAGAGAACAAAGACAATAATTAGCGTAGCTGCAGTTCATAGTGTAGATAAAGGAGATGCGTGGAGCACATTCATGCATCATACAGCTAAGTGACGTATTGAGTGAATGCTTTATTAAAAAGACAGGTCTTTAATCTAGTTTTGAACTGTGAGAGTGTGTCTGAGCCAAATGGTGATTGCAAAAATGTAAAAACTTTTTAGTGTTTAAATTTTAGTCACACATTTAAAAGTATGGAAAACCCATATTTTGTGACAAATTAATACAATTTAAAGAAATAGTTCACCCAAAAATGAAAATTCTGTCATCATTTACTCACCCTCCCCCAACTTGTTCCAATACGGTTTCATTTTCTTTTTTTTTTTCTTTTTCAACACAAAAGAAGATATTTTAAAGAAATGTTGACTCTTATTGCTTTAGTAATGTTGAATTATTCTACTATGGAAGCCAATGGCTACTCATTTTCATCATATCACCCTGCAGCCCAAGACCTATTACTCACTGAAGCTTAGCAGGGCTGAGCCTGGTCAGTACCTGCATGGGAGACCACATGGGAAAACTAGGTTGCTGTTGGAAGTGATGTTAGTGAGGCCAGCAGGGGGTGCTCAACCTGTGGTCTGTGTGCCTCAGTAAAGTGAAGGGGACACTATACTGCCAGGGGGGTAGGACAGAGGTCCTGACAGAGGTCCTGAGGTCATTAAAAATCCAGTGGCACTTCTCGTAAAGAGTAGGGGTGTAACCCTGGTGCTCTGACCAAATTTCCTCCATCGGCCCTTACCCATCATGGCCTTCCAATCATCCCCATTAACTTAATTGGTTCTATCATCACTGTTGCCAACTATTTTAATGAAAAGGCACTAAGCTCTGCCCGAAAAGTCGCTAGATTATGCCATAAGTCAATTTGCATATTACTGACGTCATCACGTTCTACCATTTCTGTTTGTTTAACAGCCTATGGTTAATAAAGGGGTATATGTAAGTGTGTCAATTTAACTAAATTTATTGCTGTTTGAATAAAAAGTATATCAATATAGATGTGTAGTTAGTTTGCAGCAATCTCTCAGGCGTAATAAACTTCAGACAAGTTTCGAAACTGTCACTACAATATCTGTGATTGTGAACAAGAAAAGAAGAAATGGTCAAATTAATTGTTAAGATAAAGGAGAAGCAGATCGGTTTGACTGTACAATGGAAATACATCTCACTGTCGGTGCTAAACCATTTGCCATCGGTACGCAGAGGAGTGATCTGCTCTCAGACTGGAGGTGGGAGAGACTGCTATATGAGGACTGACTGGGCCGCCTGTCAGTGCTCTGAGGTGGGGGAGGGGCCAACGGCATCACCCGCAGCTCGTTGAGAACATAGACTGTAAAAAATATGGACGTAGTATCCGTGACGTCACCCATAGGTTTCTAAAGAACCCAAAAGTAGCTACTAGTAGGCATGGCCAACCTTTGCCATTTTGTTCGCGCATCATCGCACCAACCGAGGCATACCAAACAAGGGCAAAGAGGCGGAGCATGGGCGGAGCTACAGGACGCACGCTGGCATTTAGCTAAGGCTTTCTTATGAGAGAAACACATAATATTTCATTACCTGCGACTCGTTTGTGTTCTGACCACATGTGCTTGGTTGTACACCAGATCAATAAAGTGTTTAGACTTTTAAATGCACTGCTGTAATACATTAAGCCACTTAACATTGTTCTTATGACGTTTTTCAACAGGAAGAAAGTGTGAATTAAATCCAAATACTTCAAATATAGTCTGTAAAAAGTAAATGCAGGGCTAATTAGGAAATCCAGGCATAACACTGTATGACAAGGCTTCAGATGACGACTTTATAGACTACAGCTGATCAATCTGTCAGATTCTGGAGTGCACGTGAATGGTTTGTGAGCACAATTAAGTGCACACAGCATGCCATATCATCTGATAATTGCAGGAAATAATTCCAAAAGGCGGCTTACTGTGTAAAGCCACATAAAACAACACAAAAATACGATGCATACGCCGAGATCAGCGGCTAATCAGCCGGAATCAGCTGAGGTGACGTGACGGCGACCAGCGGGACTAGCTGTCACTCAAGTGGCCACGCCCTTAATTATGCAAACTTAATTTAGCTTAATATAGCTTAAAAGGAAACGGATGAGTTATAAAAAATTCACCCCCTCACAGTTGTCATGAAGGGTAATATAAGCTATATGAACGAAAATCATTCTTTGTACCAGGCTGTAAACAAAAAAAGTTGGCCATTTTAACAGTGGCCTCATTAGAAATGTGCTCTATTATGGAGCCAGGACTAGCGGAATTTCGATGAATTGCAGTTTTAGTTACTTCCGTATTGGCTTCCCGAGGGAGAGCGGGAGGTTGCCGCTTGGTTGAGAAGAGTAGGGACGATAGAGTATGGACTCATGAGAGTCTTTAAAAATATCTAATATCACACAAAAATGTCGCTAGATTTGTCGCTAGTCACTTTTTAAAAAAATGTGTCGCTAAGGGGGTCTGAAAAGTTGCTAAATATGTTGGCAACACTGTCTATCACTGTCTCTCCACTCCCCCCATAGCTGGTGTGTGGTGAGCACACTGGCACTGTTGTCCTGTGGCTGCCGTCACATCATCCAAGTGGATGCTGCACACTGGTGTTGGTGTGGAGAGACCCTCAACATGATTGTGAATCGCTTTGGGTGTATGGCCATACACAATACAATGCGCTATATAACACATTTCATTACATTATTTAAAATATCATCTTTTGTATTCAACAGTAAAGTGGGCTCAACTATTCTTTTTAACTGCACAAAGTATCGCAGTTTTCCCTCATTAGGTCACTGAGGATTGAAGTTACTTTTTTTTTCTCTTTATTCCCATACAGAATAATATCAGACATCTCCGTACTGAAGCTGAAAGTAGACAAGTGCTCCAGACAGGATAACTTGTTCATGAAGAAACACAGCCACAGATTGTACCGTCACATTTACTTGGCCTGTAAAGAGGACAGTAGCTTCCAGCGGCACTTTGAATCTCTTCATACACTGCTGGGGTTGATCTGTGTGGAGCTCGCCAATGAGGAGGTGGTGGTGGACCTCATCCGACTGGCTTTGGCCTTACAGGTATGTCTCTCATTCTAGTGTTAGTTTTTTACAAAGTAATTTGTTATAGTTACTTCTCACAAAGAGTAACTGAGTTAGTAAATGAATAGTATCATTACAAAAGTAACTAATTAATATGCTGAATGAGATGCATGCTGAATTTAAGACTTTAATTAATATAAAACACTGTACACTATACTATATATTAAAATTAGAGACAGCTATTCAACTTTGTTTTATTATCATTTCTATAATGGAACAATAAAACTTCATAAATGGTTTAGAAATGTTTATATTTATTGCACAGACCACAACTGGCCAATAATTAAGTCATAAGTCAAAAGTAACTCCATATGTAACTGCGTTTATGTCCATTGCCTTTATTCCCATCACAGTTGCTAATAAATATAGATGTTAAAAGCTAACATACATTATGCTCAAGTACTCACTGTGTACAACTGTCTGCCTTGTTGGCAGGTCATAAAAGTGTCTATCAACTTGTATAAAGCCTCTCAGCATTTTTTTTTTCATTTGCACTAACGCTTCCTCTTCCTCAGGACCTGGCCTTGACTGATGAGACTCTTCCTGTTTATACCCGCTGTGCCATCCATGCTCTGTCTGCTGCATATCTCAACCTCATCAGCCAACTGACCACTGTGCCCACCTTCTGCCAACACGTCCATGAGGTAAACATCTATCTATCTATCTATCTATCTATCTATCTATCTATCTATCTATCTATCTATCTATCTATCTATCTATCTATCTATCTATCTATCTATCTGTCTGTCTGTCTGTCTGTCTGTCTGTCTGTCTGTCTGTCTGTCT
>CAIGQQ010038941.1:2301036-2313487 GCA_903798035.1 Danio albolineatus | reverse complement strand
TCTGTCTGTCTGTCTGTCTGTCTGTCTGTCTGTCTGTCTGTCTGTCTATCTATCCGTCTTTCTGTCTGTCTGTCTGTCTGTCTATCTATCTATCCGTCTTTCTGTCTATCTATCTATCTGTCTGTCTGTCTGTCTGTAATCTGTCTGTCTATCCATCTGACAGTCCATCCATCCGTCCATCTGTAAATTCTGCAACTACTAACTCTGCTGTGACACTCTTGATGTGTTGTAAGAGTCTAAACATTTTGAGCATGCTAGATTATATTCATTACATTTTACTTAACCTGTTAGTGTCTTAATTATTTCATGTATATGTTTAAACATATTACAAACTCATGGTTCACATAACAGTTTTTGGGCCACAATAATTTATTAATAATAAATAAAAACTAAATTGGGACAAAAGCTGAAATAGATAGAACCTGAAATTTTAACAAGCATAAACAAATAAAGATTTATAAAATAACATTCAGTTATTATTAATAATACCAAAAGTATTACATTATTGTTGTATATTATTAACCATTATAGTTATTTTTAATTCTAATTTTTTATTAAAATCAGTAATCTTATATTTATTATTTTACATCTATTATATTTAACATTCAAGTAAATATAATAAAGAAATGGAAAAACTAATTAGTGAGTGATTCCTTCTTTCCTTTATTTTATTTAATTTAAAAATTAAATATAATGTTACCATTTGAATTTCTCCCAATGCTTACAGTATGTGCACTTGAGACATTGCTGTCTGTGTTTATGAGAAGACAGATATTATGAAACAAATCTAGATGTGTATCTGACTGTTCAAGACTCTAACTGAAGATAACTGAATAGTCTGTCTCTAAACACAGTGATGGAGTGACGTTTTTTTTTCTCTCTAAAGGTGATTGAATCAAGAAAGAAACTTGTTCCTTTCCTGCTGCCAGAGGATGTTCTTGTTGAGAGTCCAAAGTAAGCAATGCTTGCCATTTTCAAATTACTTCATACATTCAGACTACCGCAGTGCTCCTCTCACATAATCAGAGACATAGTTCACACTAAGAGACAAACATGAAGTTCTGTCTCAGTTCTCATAATCGTGTCTGCTAGTTAGAGAACATACAGTACATTTTTCCCTCAATGTCTTACAGTAATGGTTCAATAATCCTAGTGCCTTTTCATTATATGATCATACTGGGGGACATTTGTAGCTGCGCGAATGGTTATGAAAGGCACTAAACCCAGAAAACATCCAGACAGCTCTCATCTGTTGGTTTTTACTGCCTCGGAAGAATGAATATAAAGCTGAGGGACAGCATTTACAGCCTCCTTCTCTTCCAGGATCCCGGAGAAGCTGGAGAAGCTGGAGGGAGAGATGCTGTTTGCGCAGGCTAAGATAGCAGAGATGCTGGGTGGCAGTGGATATAACACAGAGAGACTGGCCACTGCGTACATCCCACAGATCACAGGTCTGAATCTCAGCATGAGCTTTATATACACTGAAACTAGATGCCTGTTGCATTTTTGTCTTTCTTAATACAGTATGTGTCAACGAAAGAGAGATTTCACAATTTAAAGATTTTTGTTTTGTTCTGGGCATGCATTTAAAATTGTACTGATGTGTTTTACTATTATTTAGATGAAGACAGATTGTCTAAGAGGAAGAGTATTGGAGACACCGTCTCTCTCCAGTTGGAGATGGAGTCTAGGAACAGTCCAGAGAAAGAGCAGGTAATATTGATTATGTTTATCTTTGTGACACTGATAAGAGTGTTAGTGTGTCTACTGGTTTTGGTATTTATGAGGACCAATTTTTTTATAACGACATGGACTAGTGTATTACATAGTTGCGGTGGTTTATTAGGACATGCCCTATTTGCTTGTAATTTTATTTATTTATTTATTTTTGAATATTTTTTTTCTTGTAATTTTTGCAGACATAGAAAAACAAAGAACAGACAGACAAACCCATCATGATACAATAATCTGTGCAAAAATGTAAAATAAAGCATGAAAAAAGACAAAATGGCGACATACAAGAGCTATATGATCTACAAAAAGACACAGCAATAGATGTAAAGAGAGAGAGAGAGAGAGAGAGAGAAAAAATAAAACACTTACAAATCTTCAGAAATTAAACAACTTTATTAGTCTTTATGGTGCTTTAGAAAAAAAAAGACAGGATCCCACATTTTATCAAATTTAGCAGAGTTCCTAGAAGTGGTATATCTAATTCTTTCCAAAGGTAAAGTGGAGGTGAGTCCAAGAAGCCAGTCAGAAAAAAGAAGCCTGTCATTTTTCTTCCAGAAGCAAAGAAATTTTTTTTTAGCTATGATCATGCCATACTGAACAGGTAACCGTACGTTTCGGTTGAGAGTTTCCAGATAGTCTGACCAGCCAAAAATTGCTACCATTGGGTCAGGGAGTAGAACACTGTCATAAATTTTGCAAAAAACTAAAATAATTTGACCAAAAGATCTGAATTTTAATACAGGACCAAAAAAGATGTGCTAACGTACTATTAGCAGCTTTACATTTGTCACATGTGGGAGAAACCGAGGGGTAGAACTGATTAAGCTTAGTTTTTTGCTTGTAATTTGAACAGTTTAAAATCATACTTTAACTCTGTCCTTTCACCTTCGAAATTTGCCACTGGTTTCCTGTGAGGGTAGGGTTAGGGTAAAGCCATAGAATAAGCTGCACAATATAAAATATATTACACCTGTGAAGAGTCCTTGTAAACCACCAAAACCAACATGTGTGTCTATCTCCTCTGTTTTGCTTGTGTGTATTGTATTGGCTAGCAGCTGTATTTTTCTAATGTATGATTACTATCTTTACAGAGGTCCACAGCAGAGCAGATAACATTTGAAACTCTTAAACAAGCCATTGGTGAGTCTTGCATGATTTGAGATTTTACTTGATTGAGCATTGTTTATATGCTATAATTTAATAGTTTAGGGCAGGGGTGGGCAAACTCGGTCCTGGAGGACCTCGGTTTGACTCAGTTCAAACTCAGTTTGAACACTAATCAAACACACCTGAACGTGCTGATCAGTAGCTGCGTCCCAAATCGCAAACTTGTGCACTATTCTACACCATTTTGAAGTATAATCTGGCCAGCGTTCACACTGAAAACTCTAAAAATAATAAGTGCATTGTAATAACCCGGATGATGCACTCATTCCACCGGTAATATGAAGTGTGTTATGATGGACACTTCATGCACTCAATGACCCCAGCTTTGCGCACGTAACAGAAGGGGCGGAGCTATCGGGCACACAAGTTGGATACCTTTATTTATATTGGATTGTGAAAGCAAAATTCTCCTACGAGAGTGATTATAGTGCCTCCCGACGGTGAATGCGGTTATTCTCATGCCAGGTATTATTTGGTATTTTGTTCATTTATTTCACTAATTTGGCAACCGTCAAACGTCATCAGGGAAACAATTTGTATTTCCGCTTAGTAAAAAAGCCATTAGTGTTCCATTTGGGACAACACTACATACATATACTATGCTGTTGAGTGTGTAAGTGCATAAGTAAATAGTGCATAAGTGCATAGTGTATAGTGTGTAATTTGGGACACAGCTAGTGTCTTCAAGATCACTAGAAATCTATAAGCAGGTGTGTTTGATTAGCGTTGGAGCTAAACTGTGCAGGACTCTGGCCCTCCAGGATCGAGTTTGCCCACCCCTGGTTTAGGGTCTGCAATGAAATAATTATGCTGAATATTCAGTTTAAGCAACAGAGGAATTGCAATTTAAATTAGAATTTTTTTTCACAATAATACAGTAATTATAGTAATTCTGTTCAAATAAATATGGCCTTTTTACGCATGAGAGGTCTTTTTTTGTATCATGTTTAGCGTTATAATGCTGTTTTTACAGTGGCAGAGAGAGTTTAACATGCTGCAATACAAGTAAACACATGCATTTACAAAAAACTCAGCAAATTAAGAAAAGATCACAGCACATGCTGCAAATCCTCACAACGCATATACATCAAAAAAATGACCTGCATTTTCTCACAACGCAAACAATTTACAAAATCGTGCTGCATTTTCTCACAACACTTGCAAAAACAACAGAACACAATGAAAATGTTTCAAGGGGACCCAAAATTGTGAGGGACACCGATGTGCCATGACTATTGCTCAGTGAAGCTGTAGGTGATCTTTGAAAGGTGAGTTTTTTGTTTGTTTATTTTAACATCCTGTTTCCCTAGCCTGTCACAATCCCCTAAATATCCTGTCAAGTATCTGTCACGTTTTAGGGTTCCCTTTGCTAATTGAAAGTGAGAAAATGCAGTGCGTTTTCGGAAATTGTTTGCATTGTGAGGATTTGCAGCATGTGTGTTGTCAAACAGATGAGGATCTCTTCTCAGTTTCCTGGCGTTTTTTGTAATTGCATGTTTTCTTAAATTGCAGCTTGTTAAGCTCTCTCGGCCACCATATGTTTTTCTAATAAATGATCTCTATAAAAATAAGATATTTATAAAAGTAAGATTTATAAAATAAATTCTGAAATATAAAAGAAATATAAATTACTGGAGAAGGTATACAGTATATGGTACTAACATATTTTGTTTGTAATTAAATTTTACTAAAGAGTTTTTTGGGTTTTCTGGCCTATGTCAGTCAGCTAAGTCTCCCATGTGTGTGTGTGTGTGTGTGTGTGTGTGTGTGTTCAGTAGACAGCGTGAATGTAGAGGAGCTGGAGAGAGAGCGCAGAAGGCAAGTGGTTGAGAGGTTTCAGACCGCTCCATTTGAGGAGATAGCAGCCCACTGTGGGGCCAGGGTGAGTCCATGCCTAGCAAGCTACACACATACTCTGTCTCTAATTTTATCATCTAAAAGCATAAACACAGCTCTCCTGTTCTGTTCATTTCCTTTTAACTCTTTGACTGTTCTTTTTCTTTCTAGTCATCCCTGTTGCAGAGTAAACTAAACCAAATCTTCGAAATCACAATCAGGTACATGAAACTTCCTTCTGTAATGTTCATGTGAAGCAGAAAACAAAAGAGATGATAAATGATCAATCCAAAAAATGACCAAGAACAGAAACTGAGGGTTTTACAAATGCAGATGATTAACCAAAATCAATCAGGTTAGATTCAATTCATTAACAAATTGTCAATAATTATTAAATAGCGGTGAGAAATGTGAAAGTACAACACATATGGTAAAAACAATTACCAACCAAGAAGAGAACAATCCTAGGAACAGTCCGGGCAATCCGAGCCCAGCTCTGGCCCACACAATCAGGTTTTGCTTGGCCCACATGCTGCAGTGAATTATGGTACATGACTGGACCAAATCCATGACTGGGCCAAACATGGACCATATCTGGATCAAGTCTCAGCCAAGTTAATAACTCATAACTGGGGCAGATAGGTTGGTGTGTCACGACTGCAACGAAACTGATAAACCCCATGAAGCATTGCACTTTATGCCGAGTTCAGACTGCATGATTTTCAAAGTAGTCATGTCACAGATGTTTTCACACTGCATGACTATCTGGGCTAGCGTTTTGTCGCTGCTTTGTTTACACTGCAAGATGGATCGGCGACAGGGAGTTTTACACTGCATGACTTCAAAATAGGAAGAATCGCCGACAACTTTGTCCAATCTAAGTCTCACACCCAAAAACACGTAGAATATCTTTTGTTATTAACTACATAACGAGAAAGAAGCCTTTAATGAGGTAGAAATGTACATATTTGCTCACCTGGCTTTGAAGGAAATTAGCAATTTCTACTTAACTCTTATTTTTTGACCAGGTTGGGGTGCGATATTGCTCACGACACGTCAAACAGACACGGGAGCTCATGCCAAATTTACACTAATTTTTCCTCCGTTTCTTGGGTCCGAATAAACTGAAAATGAGCGCTTTAAACTTCTCCCTCAACCTCCTGCTGGCCTGCAGGTACCCACGCTAGTGAATGCTGCTCTCTCATTGGCTGTAGGCAATCGTAGATGTTATTTTCAGTCAAAACACATTTCACACGGCATGGTTTGAATCGCAGACAGCTCCAGATATTCAGCACACCAAATATCTCCCGGGAATCGGCGACTCATCTGCGATTTTCTCAGATTGCGTCTTTGATAGTTCATACTGTGTGATTGTCACTCGCGTGCACGAGCACCGATTTGCCTGTGATTTCAGGCATTTGTCAGCAATTTCTCAAAACCTGTCAAAATCGGGGCTAAAATCATGCAGTCTAAACTCGGCATCTGGCACACTATGGGCGTGCTTTTTCTCAAAGTGACCTGATTGGTAGAATTTTTTACTCAAAAAATATTTTAATGTATTTACAACGAGGGTCAAGACTGGCCAAACTTGCGTGGCCCACATATCATTTTTTGAAGTCTGGGCTAAATATTACATTTTACATCTGGCCCAAATCTTGTGTGCCGCCTTAAAGACGGTTTCACCGTCATGGCCAGACCCGGGCCATGTTTGGTCCACATGCTGTATGCCAGTGCTGGAAGAATGCCTGCTGTGCCAGCTTTATGCCAAATCTGGGCCAAAATTCTTTTCTACTTGGGATTGAGTCACATGGTAACTCCAGTTTTCCAATAACTCTGTAATTAGATTACGCCTAATAAACTGCTACTTTTATATTGATTACATGATTTAAATAAAATATACCAAAGCAGTTCTCTTCCACATTTCAGTAACTGTAGTGGGTTTATTAACCATAAATGTCTTCAAAGATTTCCAGGGATTTTCAATTATGTTTACAGGAATGAATTAGCTACAATTATGTGCCTGATGATAAACACTTGTTCTATCTCTCTTTCTCTGTCTGTGTGTGTTGAATAGGCCGCCACCGAGTCCGTCTGGCTCTGTCGGTAACGGTCACGGCCGGAGTCGCTCCGTACCAGTCTACGAAATGAAGTTTCCAGACCTCTGCGTATACTGAGACACATAGAGCCCCAGTCACCACATACAGCTGTTTTCATCCCACCATTATCACTCCTTCTCAGTGTCCAGGTGTAACTCTGTGTCTTCTAAACTGTGTAATATCAGACTTTAGATAGGGATTATGGCTGTACTTTATCCTGAGGTCTATTTACAGCAACAAGGACAAACAAACCAAGAGAATATACCATATGTTTGGTTAATTATGCACTTATACACTTAGTCTAGGACTCAATTTATCGACAGATGATCGTATCTCGTCTGATAGTAGAGCGCAGAATGAGGTTTTGATGTTTTCACTGTGTAAGTGTATATAGTCTGCTGTTCAGAGCAAGTGGTTGGTTTTCTTGTACAAGTAAAGCTGCCTTAAATTTTGTACATTAAGTTGAGAACATTGACGAATGTCCTAGATATGTTTCCAAAAAACTGTGTATGGAGTTTAGCTAAATACAAGCTTTGTTTGCATGTTAAAACCGTCTCTACATGCTGCAATAACAGTTGTATTTAAAGCAATAATTAATGCATTGAAAAACTTGTGAGTAGAAGCTAAACTTAAAACATAGCAAATAGTTCCCAGTTCAAATGAATGCAGTGTTCTAATCAGAAGGCATGGCCTAATGACATGCCATGTAAGGAAGCGAATGTGGTTTATTTACGTAGTAAAATTAGACCTCTGTATCATCATTCATACACTCTAATCCAGTGGTGTCCAGTCCTGTTCGTGGAAAGTCACGGTCCTACCGATTCTATAATATAACACACACACATGTACAGTATAGCCCAAAATGATTCATACCCCTAGGGCAGGGATGTCCAACTCGGTCCTGCAGGGCCAGTGTCCTGCAAAGTTTAGTTCCAACCCCAATCAGACACACCTGGGCTAGCTAATCAAGCTCTACTAGGCTTTCTAGAAACATCTTTGCAGTTGTGTTGAGCATCTGCAGGACACCGGCCCTCCAGGACCGAGTTTGGACACCCCTGCCCAAGGGGTATGAATAATTTCAGGCTTATCTGAGGCCCCGTTTACACTAGTGCGTTTTAGTTTTAAAACAGCGTTTTAGCATGAAAACGATCCGCGTCCACACTAGCCTTTCACCCAGCGTCTCTCAACAGATCTCCGCCCACACTACTCCACCAGAAACGTATATCACGTGACCATTCGCGGGTATGCGGGTTCAAGTATAAACAGGAAGCATGTGTCTCGCTCGGCATTTGGTTATTGTTAGTCAACAAACGCTGGTTGAACGATGAACGCGATGGCAAAGAAAGCAAGAGAGGTCTTTTTGAGGACCTTTTTCAAATGTCTTCGTTTTCCAACATCCACACTGAGACGGAGCAGCAGCGTTTTAGAATGAAAACGGCCTCTCCAGCGTTTCCAAAATGCTCAGTTTTTGCGGCTCAAACTCCGGCGTAGTGTGGACGGACGCCGTAACCGTAGCAAAACTGATGCGTTTTAAAACGAAAACGCGCAAGTATAAACAGGGCCTGAGTGTGTGTATGTGTGTGTATCGATGAGGGCGGATTGCTTCGCTTTGGTGAGCCCTGATAAAGAAGGGAGTTAGCCAAAGGAAAGTTGTGTAACTCTTCATTTTTACATGGGGTCTGATCTTCACTTTTAACCTTGTATTTTGCACCAAGGAGACCCAGAAGTCCTGTAAATCAATTAGGACATGCACCATAATATAACTAAGGGTGCTTTCACACTTGGTTCAATTGCCTGGACCGTACCCAAGTTCAATTGTCCCCCCTTGCCAAGTTCTCGGTTGGTTTGTGTTTATAATGCCTTTTTTTTCTTTCTGAGCCCCGCTACACCTGCAACATCGAGCTTCTGTTGTGTGTATGGCTGTTGCTAGGTGACGGACATGAAAGCAAAGAGTCAAAATGGAAAGATGTACACACATCGCAGTCGTTGTGCTTTTATTGAATCTTTTAGTTTCGGACATGCAGAAAACGACTCGCGTCCATCTGCTGCTAAATATTATAAACTTTCAGAACATCATGCAATGTCTCCAGAAGCTGTTTTTGGAGGAGACAAGCAGACATTATCTCTGTGATTACCCTGGTTCAGTCCCGCTTGTCACCAAGGTACAGTACGTGATACGCAGACACACACACACACGAATGAACGTTATGAAAATGATAATTTGTTGTACTGTTGGCGGTTCACTTCCGTTATTTGGTACGATTGCATTCATACCAGAAGTGAAATGGATCCGAGGCCACCTCTTTCAGGCAGGCTTGGGTACGGTTCATGGGTGCGCAAACGAGTTCAGAATACAGTGTTCACACTAGCTAAACAAACTATACTCTGACATCAAACGAACCCGGGTGCGGACCAAAAGTGCTAGTGTGAAAGCACCCTAAAACACGGATTGCTTTAAAAACTCGAAGCTTAGTGTCTTAACTGATGAGATATCTCGTCAATGGGGAAAGAGTTCATTGGGATTTAAGCTAATGCTGTGTTCCAGAAAACTCAGTATTGGGAGTTTTCCTACTTCCCACTTGAAAATAACACCTAGAACACAACTAGAAGGCAAACCTTGACTTCAGTGAAACCCGTCATTTGACATCACAGATGTCAGCTATTTCTGCTACATCAAGATTTGTGCGGAGCTACCAAGAGACATACAAATACACTTTCAAGTATGTTTGCAGCACAAAATGAGTTAGAACCTACTAATAAAGGCCATCTCTGGGATGATACTAGTTTTCTAGTCCAATATGTAACGTTTTTTTTGTTATTCGTCAGGTGTATTGAAAGTACAGCTAGCATTTTCTATTATATTGGATTTTTCGGTACGTGTTATGAAATATTCACCTCTCACATGGTGAAAGTGTGATTGACCGGAACTCATCCATGTCAGAATTGAGTCATTTTACTTCTGAAAATCCAACCTCTGACTTTGGAACTTTATAAATTGTGCGGGACAGTGGTCTAGGAACAAGTTTGGACACCCCTGTTTTAATCACTGCATTACCACTTGCATATAATGTCATTCGCAAGCAAAGGAAGTACAATTAAGTGAATGTCGTGTCTGCACAGCTTTCAAGTATACTCTCAATGTGAAAGAGCACAGATGGACACATGCACAGTACTACCTAGTGGACTCAACATTGACCATGGATGCAAAAATCAGTGTGCACACTGATGGACACTAAATTACTTTATGCAGACAATATGCGGACCATTGTGAAACAACTTGTCCAAAGTTTACTTATCTCTTAAGAGGTTTGATTTCAAACTACTGTCTGTAGGCTTTAGGATCCTTTTTTTTTTTTTTTAAATGTGCCTCATGCAGAATGCTTCAGATGCCACATGGTGAGGGATGAGTAGGAACGGGGTGGTTTCAAGGCTGCCATGATACTGATGAGTGTAAAAGAGGCCAGCTAGAAAGATTTGTGCAAGTAAACCTAACTTTTTTTTTCATGAACCACACAGTTACATGACTCGACTCACATTTGCAGTGAAAAGATTGTTCTAAATATGGCTGCACATTTAGAGACTCCTATTTTTTAGGGTCTAAAGGAATCTTTATTTTGCCATGATATATGTGTTTTATTTGTTACTTGTAAAGTTTTCTTTCTTTGACAAAAAAAAAATGTAAATACTTTCAGCTTTATGTCCAGATTTTAGCTCTCCTGGAGTTTATTACAGCACTTTAAGCTCACTGTGTCAATGTGTTGTATGAATATACTTACTGTTGTACGATTCATCTTGACTTGTTCTTGTCTAAGACTTGAAAGTGTTTGTCATGTCATACTGTTCTGGTTTCAGTCTTTTTTGGTATTTTTTTCCCTCTCATGTCGTAATATTATGTTTGGTGATGCCTTTTATGTTTTTACAAGCATAAAAACCAACAAGTGGGTTTTATCTTCTGTCAAATATGGCTACGATGTTCAACGGATGGAATATTCTAGGCTGCTTACATGTGAGGTGATTTTTGCATGTATGAAATCAAATATCAACGTTTAGTCTTTCCTGGTCAGCCACTGCATGCACTGAGTGTTTTGTCTGTGCTTTTACCATTTTTTAAATTGATTTATTTATTTTTAATAAGTGAGATCATTACAACACTGTGGATCGTAAATAGTCTATTGTGTGTTTAGATATGGACACCGCAAACCAATATGACTTCAGAACTGTGTTCTGTGAATGTTTGCCTACATGAAATCATAAAGTGATGTACATATGTGCTGTGAATATCAATTAAAGACTAATTTTATGAATTCAAACTAAAGTCTGGCCTGTGTTTAAAGCTTTATTGGCAACCGCTAAGTGATTTTGAGCTGTTGGTTTTTCAGAAACGAACCATTTTGTTCTCTTCTGCTTGAAACATCATTTTATGTCACATTTTCAAAATGTACAGTATAATACATGTTCAATAAATATTCTAAAAATGCTGTCTAAGCCGGTATTTAATCACCACAGCATTTCTATATACAGAATTCAGAATTTATTGTTGAATACAGTGTGAATAAACTCATCAAGGTTTAAGTGCTATTGTTAACATTGCCCACCCTCGTTTCTATGCTTGATAAGAACCTCTCATCCAGAAGTTTGCTAGGAAGAAAGTATATTCAAAACATCCCCCTATAACAACATCTCCCCCTTAAAGCCACTCACTCGTCCTTCCTCGGTTGGTCTTTATGCATCACGTTTTTGAAGAGTGTGAGCAGGGGTTTCTGAGCACGCTCGTCCCAGGACTTCATGAAGCCTCCATAGCGCTTGCTAGCCGGCGGAACACTCCAGCGGAAGTGGGTCATTTTGTAGGGACCGTCCTTCTTCCCCTGAGGGTTTAAAGGCATCTCTTCTTGCGGATAGTCGACCTCGTTGTTTGCCAGCTCGCGTCTCATCTCGGCTGGGAGCGTTTCGGCGGATTCCTCCTCCACGCCGTTAGTGTATACCTTGATGGGCCTGCGTTTGCGGCCGACCGGTTTTCCCCAGCGGAAGTGCTCCATGGAGTAAGAGCGCTTGTGCTCGTGTCGAGGGCCGGACTCCGGCTCCAGCTGTTCAGGTGCTGTTAGGGCGACAGGAGACAGGGGTGCGAGGAGGTCGATTTGCTCCGGCACAGAGGGAGGCTGTAGATGGCTTTCTCCAGGGTATATGGGGCTTTCATCTGTAAGCTCAGACCTGCATAACTGTATGCATTCCTTAAAAGAAAATTATACAGTTATAAAACAAACAAACAAAACATGTGGTTTAATATTTTGAAATTATATGAGATTTTAAAATTCCGATAGGGAAAAATCCTGCACAATTGTTGCTTTCAAAAACAAATGTTAAAAAAAGTTGAAACAAATGATGTCATTTTGTTGTTTTTTTTGTTTGTAAATGAAAGTCAATGTGAACACTTTTTTGCCAACATTGTGCAAAATGTCATAGGTTATTTTATATTGTTCAGAATAAACAAACACTAATGGTGTATAGTACAGATCTGTATCTGGTGTATAGTTGGGGGATATATAATATTGATTTAATATTGATTATATCAATTTAATAATGACAAGGCTAATGAGTAGATGCTGTATCTGGAAGTAAAA
>CAIGQQ010038941.1:2285554-2300636 GCA_903798035.1 Danio albolineatus | reverse complement strand
GACGTGATATATATATATTTATAAAATGTAAAACTGGACCACAAGACCACGTCTAATGTTGTAGAAGTGTAGTTTGGCAATAGCAAAAAATGTCTGATCAAAATTATAGATTTTTTTTAACTTTAAGATATCTTGTTCTATTAAGATATTTGATCAATTTCCTACTTGAAATTTATCAAAATTAAATTTCTGATCTATTTTTCTCTGTATTTTAATCCTCAGATTCCAGATTTTCAAATAGTTGTCCAATCTTAAATGACTGGTTTAGAAGTCCATGGTCACAAATGATGACAAAAATATATGAAAACATAATTTTATTTTATTTTTAAAAGTCCAGCAAAGTTCAACCCCAAAACAAGTCTCTGTTCAGCCATTCATTCAACAAAATATGAAGCAATTATTATGTTGATGATAGTCACTCAACAGATTTTACTAATTATAACTCTGCACTACACGTCTACTAACCCTAATTTTCTAATGGGAGTTACCTACAGTGTAACTTACAGTGCACAGAACATCTAAATCAAAATAAAGGATCAACAATAAATGACATTACAATCTAAGCCGTGACAAATCCTGCAACTCACCAAGATGTTCTCCTCCGTGCTGAGGTCTCGACAGCGGGCGTTTTCCCAACACTGAGCTCTGACTTCAGATCCTCCTGCGCACAGAACAGCAAGAGCCAAGAGCCAAGCAGGACACAACATCCTCACTCCCCTCACCATCTCTGAGAACACAACACAACTCGTATTTAAGCATAAGTTCATACTGTAAATCCTCAAAAAGCATTCAATCTACATCGCAGTTAAAAGAACACTTGGAATGTGTGAACAATACTTTAAAGTAATAAAATACATCAATCGAATGAATTATTAGTCATGCAAAAAAGACAAATCCATTGAAATCTGTTAGTTTTAACCCCACATTTGAATCAAACAACCCAATAGTTGAGCTAAAAAACATTACTGTTAAGTTTGTCAATTTTTTTGATAAAAACAATACAGATTTTTTTAGTGTACAGGATTTTTTTTACCCACCTTTTGCACTGAAAGAAGTCAGAAACCAAAGTTGTTCTCTCTGAGAGTCGGATGTGTCTGCTTGTGTGTGCGTTTGCTCGTCTCTGATGTCTGAGACCCCCAGTCGTCTTTTATAAGCTATCTGTGCGTCAATTCCTCAAGGTCACCAAACTCTGTGACTTTTAATGGGCTGTGCAGGTAGGAAACCCACCGGCGTCGTCTATGGATGAGTACGGATGAGTAATGAGTCAACCGTTGTCAGTCAACAGCGAAAAGTCAGATGTGAATGAGTGCAGGATTAGGACGGGATCTTCATTCAGTCTGCCTAACTTAATGATGATGGTTTTTCTCATTATGTTTAAGGGCAGATGTGTCAGTTTACAGGTGTTTGGTGATTAAGGGTTTAACCTCACTTCAAATCAATTACAGGGCATGTTTTGTGCTGTGTAAGGGCACACGGGTGCTAAGCTTGTGTTGAAATCAGTTGGAAGGTGAGGGATTTGAAGAAGGAAGCCATCTGGATGTGTTTACAGAACAAAAGATCATGATGTTAATATGGTTTGATAGGAGCTGAGGTTAAGGAGAAAATATTAAATAGTGGTATGATCTACTTTAATTTTTAATAATATATGTTATAGTGGGACACAAAAGCATAAGTCATAAATGTCAGTTTTAATTTATAAATAAGCTTTCAATTGAGGTATGGTTTGTTATGATAGGATAATATTTGGTCGAGATACAACTATTTGAATATTTGGAATAAAAAAAATCTGCATATTGAGAAAATCACTTTTAAAGTTGTCTTAAGATTTGACAATGCAAATTACTAATCGAACATTAAGCTTTCGGCGCCACGGTGGCGTAGTGAGTAGCACATTCGCCTCACAGCAAGAAGGTCACTGGTTTGAGCCTCGGCTGGGTCAGTTGGCATTTCTGTGTGGAGTTTTCATGTTCTCCCCGTGGTTGCGTGGCTTTACTCCGGGTGCTCCGGTTTCCCCCACAAGTCCAAAGACATGTGGGATAGGTGAATTGTGTAGACTAAATTGTCCGTAGTGTATGAATGTGAATGAGTGTGTATGGATGTTTCCCAGAGATGGGTTGCAGCTGGAAGGGCATCTGCTGCGTAAAACATATGCAGGATAAGTTGGTGGTTCATTCCACTGTGGCGACCCGGATTAATAAAGGGACTAAGCCGACAAGAAAATGAATGAATGAATGAATGAATGAATGAACATTAAGCTTTTATATATTTACAGTAGGAAATGTACATAATTGATTGTACATAACCTGTACCTAATATTCTAATGATTTTGGCATTAGAGTAACAATTTTGACCCATATTTTTTGCTATAGCCGAAAATATACCCAAGAATGGTCCAGGGTTACATATTGTAAAAATGTGGCAGATTCTTTTGGGAAAAATGAAAAATAATGCACAGCAGAAAATATTAAATGAAAATAATAATAAACTATTTAAACAATTTTAAACTATTAAAACAATTTTAAACTATTTAAATAGAAATCACCATACAAAATAAATACTATGTGTTTATATTATTGTACTTAACAAGTCTGTATTTATTTTATTCAAATACAGTTAAAGCAATAATGATATGAAATACTAATAAAACTATGTTTAAAAATAAACTGTAAAAATGTAGTTCATTCCTGTTATGAAGTGTCACATGATACCCTAAAAAATGAATTATGATAATTATTTATATTTAATTTCATTATTAGGTCACACTTTACAATAAGGTTCATTAGTTAATGTTAATTATTGTATTTACTAACATGAACAAGTAATGAACAATACATTTACTACAGTATTTGCTCATGTTAGTTAACGTTAGTTAATGAAAATACAGTTGTTCGTTGTTAGTTCATGTTACAGTAACTCACGGTGCATTAACTAATGTTAACAAGCATGGACTTGAATGTAAATAATGCATTAGTAAATGTTCAATTATGATTAATATATGCTGTACAAGTGTTGTTCATGATTAGCTCATGTTAGTAAATGCATTAACTAATAAAACTTATTGTAAAGTGTACCCATTATTCTTTTCTATATTGCCTCTTTTTATGGTATCAGAAATCCACCATACACAAAAGTTTTTCTTTTTCACTTGTTCAACAGGAACACATCAAATCAATTAAATGTGCCTGTACAAACATGTCAAGTAATCCTGAAATAAATCTTTTCACAAAAATATATGGTTGTATATAAAGGCTTCTGCAGGATGACAGACGAACTCAAATCATTTCAAACTGGTTTACTCAAGATAACCTCCACAGTCACCAGATCTCAATGCAATAAAGCATCTCTGAGGTGTGCTGGAATGAGACAATCACATCATGGATGTGCCGTCAAGAAATCTGCAACATTATGATGCAATCATGTCAATATGGACCAAAATATCCGATATTGTTTCCAGCAACTTGTTTTTATGGCACAAAATCCAAATTACAAAAGCCTAATATGGTTCTGTGCTTCTGACACTATTGCTGACAGATTTAATATTATATTCAATCAAATTAAAATTTCAAACCCAACAACTGGATTAAAAAGAGCTGTTTAAATATATTTTTAAAATATAATTTATCCTAAAATTGGATTAGTTTTTAATTGACCCAATGTTGGGTTACGACAATCCAGCTTATTTTTGTGTACATGCATTAAACAGAAGTGTGCGCATTCATTCCTACCCCCAATCAGCATTAAAACTGCAACTGTTTATTATACAAAATAATAATAATGATCTTGGGAATAAAATACTGAAAAAAAAAAATCAATGACTTTGTCTTAAATTTCCATATGTGCCTTAAAAGTGCTTATTCGAAACGATAGTGCCTGCAGCAAACCCATTAAGAGGGTGTATTGTCCATTAAGGACACATCATTATATCGGAGCCCTGACCTTGCTGGCTTTTATGTTTATGTCAAGAACTGCTTTTTTACACACACTCCTCTAACACAAAAAGCCAGAGCATGCTGGGACTAAATAAGGTGAAAAAAGAATGGTATCTATACATAAAAATGGTTCATCAAAGTTTATGCTAATCAAAAAATCAATAGAGACAATGTGATATTAAAGAAAAAATGTAACGTTCAGTCAAGTTAACAATGAGGAAAAAAGGCTATGCATATCTTTACCGGGCTGCATATTCACCCACGCTGCACAGTGAATGTAATCCTATTAGAGAAGATTTAGAGGATAAGATGTCTGTCAACCCATAGTAACTCTCTTTATACAGTAGAGCAACATTTCCTACAAACTGTAAATGCACAAGAGAAAAGAAGAACTACTTTCCACATTCCCAGAGACAAGAAGATCTGCCTGTCTGGTAAAAGGTAACTTTGTTTATCTGCTTTGTAAGTGTTGTTTTGTTTCGTTTGCTGGCATTGCACGGGCTTAGATTTCAGCCTTTGGAGTTTGGAGATGTATTGTGCTCTTGAACGACGATGTGCATCTGTAAAGCTGCATCCACTTGTTGAAGGGCACATTGTACCTCTCATGATCTTTAAACACTTGATGAATGTAGACCAAAATGGGCAATATGAGTCAATAAATATGGAGAGGGGCATTAGATAAATATATGTGTATTGCACAATTTTTAAAAGGATATTTATACAAGTATCAAATTTATCTGAATATTTTCTGTTTAAAATGTTAACATTTGCTTCTTTTTTGGGTGGAAGCAAAAACAAGCCAATTTTGTGTGTGCCTCTTTAAATGCAAATAAGTTGCTGCTTAACGTCGTAAACAAAACATCTGTATGCATAGGATAATTCACTATAATTCTGAAAATTCTGCCATTATTTGTTCACCCTTCACTTCTTCCAAACCTATTTGAGTTTGTTTCTTCTCCTGAAGAAGTACTTAAGAAGGTTGGGAAAAATCAGCCATTGACTTTCATAGTATGACAGAGTAGACCTCCGTATTTCCCTCCACTATAGATGTAAATGGATGTTTTGATGTCATTTTATTTCTTTTCATTCATTCATTTTCTTTTCGGCTTAGTCCCTTTATTAATCTGGGGCCACCACAGCGTAATGAACCGTCAACTTATACAGCATTTGTTTTATGCAGCGGATGCCTTTCCAGCTGCAAACCCATCCCTGGGAAACATCCATACACACTCATTAACACTCATACACTACGGACAATTTAACCTCACCCAATTCACCTATAGCACATGTCTTTGGACTTGTGGGGGAAACCGGAGCACCCGGAGTAAACCCACGCAACCACGGGGAGAACATGCAAACTCCACACAGAAATGCCAACTGACCCAGCCGAGGCTCGAACCAGCGACCTTCTTGCAGTGAGGCGAAAGTGCTACTCACTACGCCACCGTAGATATCATTTCATTTCTTTTCTTTTTTAATTTTCAGTATAACTTCTTTGTTTAACATAAAAAACAAACTCAAACAGGTTTGGAAAAAGTAGAGGGTGAGGTAATTTACATTTTTGGGAAAACTATCCCTTTAAATTATTGTCAATTTTAACTCCCGATGAATGTTTTTTTTTTCAGGCACACAGACACAAAGCATGTTCACAAAAAAGCCTGTCAGACAGTGTCTTAGATTATGTTTTTTTTGGCAACAGTAAAAAAGTATCTGACAAAACACAAAAGCTTACATAATGTTATAGGTGTGAAATAATGTAAACATCTAGGAATTAAATGACATGTATCAGAATAATAAATCTATGAAACAGGCAACAACACTAACACAGTTAATCCAGGAGTAATTTAAACATTAATCTTGTTATTGTATGTTCCTAGAAAAAAAAAAACGTAGGACTAAAATCTAGGTGTACTATCTAATTATATTATGATTGAATACCTGTACGAATATCATTATAAAAGTAATATAGTTAAATTTACACAGTTCAGGTCACCTGAGAGCAATTTACAGGGTTATCAGCTCCTTAAGTTTACAGTATATATACTGTGCGTATGTATTTCTGCATTAATGTGGACACCGATATATTAATCTTAATGTGAAAAGACTTATTTTTTTGCATACACTGTAATGTTGAAAATTGTAATATTTAATCAGGTTTTGATTTTTCATATTTAAAGGGATTGTTCACTCAAAATGAAAATATACTCAATATTTACTGTCCCTCAAGTTGTTTCAAAACTGACCACACAAAAGAAGACATTCGGAGGAAAGCTGAATACCTGAAACCATTCACTACAAAAAAAATAATAATGCCGAGTTCAGACTGCATGATTTTTGCCCTGATTTTGACTTGCCGACAGGTTTGAGAAATCACAGACAAATGCTTGAAATCACAGGCAAATCTGTGCTCACTTACGCGAGTAAGAATCAGACAGTATGAACTATCAAAGATACAATCTGAGAGAATCGCTAATTCAAATCATACAGTGTAAAATGTGTTCTGATTGAAAACAACATCGACGATAACCTACAGCCAGTGAGAGAGCAGCATCGATTAATATATCTGCAGGCAAGTGGAAGGATGGAGGAGGAGTTAAAATGGCCTATTTTCAGTCTATTTGGACCCAAATGGAGGAAAAACTAGTGTAGATTTGGCAGGAGCTTCCGTGTCTGTTTGACGTGTCATCTGAGCAATATTACAACCAGCTCGAAGAAGAAAAAAAGTTGAAGAGAAGTTGCTAATTCCCTTTATAAACCAGGTGGGCAAAATAAGTACATTTTCTTCCCCACTAAAGGTTTCTTTCTTACTATGTAGTTAATAACAAAAGATATATTATGTGACCTTGCGTTGTTTCCATGTCGCTTCTGGCGCGCTTTTGGTTGTGAGACGTAGTTTGGACAAAGTTGTCGGCAATTTTTCCTACTTTAAAGTCATTCAGTGTGAAACACCCTGTCACCAATTCATTTTGCAGTTTAAACACAGCACCAACAGAATGTTACACCAGATATTCATGCAGTGTGAAAACATCTGTGACAAACAGTCTAAACTAGTCTAAACTTGGCATAAATCAACGGTTACAGTTTTCCGAACATTTTTCCAAATATCTTATTTTGTGTTCAACGGAAAAAAGAAACTCATAAAGGCTTAAAACAAGTAAGGGGTGAGTAAATGATGGCATAATTTTTATTTTGGGGTGGACTATTATTTAAAATGTCAACTCCAAGGGAAGTTTTTTAACACCATATTGATCGTATCACAGGACTGAACATGTTTTTAGCTGTATCTCTGAATATAAATATATATAATCAGTTTGTTTAAATGTTCTTAAAAACAAAGAAACGATTCTGACAATGTTTTATATATATAAAATGTCCTGTTATTGACCAATTAATACCATTATTTCTTTACACAGAATGCAGGGTGGCAATCTGTTAAGGATTTCCAGAAAATGGCTGGCCAATCAGCTTTTTCCATCTCAATTCCATCCCATCTGCTCTGGACAGACCTAGTGACATCATTAAACCATGAGGAAATAAACAGTTTGAAGACCCGAACAGCTTTCAGGGTCTGACGAGGTTTTCACTTTTTTCCTTCTTCTGCAGAACCTTAGTCTAATGCAGAATGAAGTTGTCTCTACTGTACGCTTTGTTATTCTGGGCCCAAAACTCTATCGTGAAATCAAAAGATGCTGCTGATGAGTCTAAAAGCACAGACTCTGATAAACCTTCTCAGACCGACACGCATAAAGTGAGCAGTGGCTTAATGCAGTGTGGTGAATACAGCAATGAAGTGATGCCAAATGGACAGTGTCGTTTAATAGCCACGTTACCGCAGATGGAGGAGCAGAGGTGTCCTGATATGTTCCGCTGCACGGATGAGGTCTCGTACTGGCTGCGCGAGAATGAAGAGCGCAAACAGCAGATGCAGGACCTGAAGGAGACCATCTCTGAGATTCAGGAGGAGCTGAGGAACCACAGGCATCGCATCAAAGTGCTGGAGCTGCAGGTATAAGAGCTATAGTACAGGCTTTAGACAAGTAAAATATGTGTCAAGTGTGTTTTATGAGAAGCATCTTCCACAGTACTATTGTATATTTGTGATGATCTATAATAGGTTTCTGCCAAGGGAATTAATAATGTATAAATTAGATTTTTCTTCAAGAATTGTGAACTAATGTCACTGTAGGAAGTTTATACGTATCTTGAAACAAACAATTATGAACAACAGCATGCTAAATTAAGAATGCGAGTTGGTAATTCAGAAATGCAGAATGTCAACTCTCAATTGAAAGTATATCTTGAGATTGCAACTTTATAACTAAATTTGAGTTGCACCTAGGCATGGGGCATTAACCGTTTTCAATGTATACCATGGTTTGGAAAAGTCAAGGTTTTAAAACTGCCAAAATTTTCTGTAATACCGTTCCTAAGATAGATGTATGTAAGATTTTTTTTCCCTTTTTTGTTGTTGTTTTTTAGGACAACAGTATCTCCAGCTGAAAAGATATCCAAATATGCCATTTTAAATTGTAAAGAAATCAGTGTTTTTGAAACAAATGAAGACAGCAGAAGTCAATGATTAATTTTCAGTATTTTGCCTATCAAGTTTACTGTTCCGAAATATTTTAAATGTTGTAAATCACATCATAAAACCGTGAAACCGTGATATTTTTTTCCAAGGTTGTCATACTGTCAGAATCTAATACCGGCCCATGCCTAGTAGCAACTGATGGGAAAATATCAAGATAAAATTCAGATAGCTAGCATGAACCCACAGTTTTGAGAAAAATTTGAAAAATTCATTTTTTAACTTAAAACTATTAGAAATCACATTTCTGAGAAAAAATAAGAAATGTGAGATGTTACAGTATATTCATTGCAATTCACAATTAGGAGATGAGTTTTAACATTTCTTTCTTACATTTTTCAAAAAGATGTCTAAAATTTATTTAAAAAATATATATATATATATATTTTTTTTTTCAGAATTCTGAGTTTTTCTCAAAAATTATGCCAAATACTTGACATTTAAGTAAAAATTTCAAGATGCAAACTGCAGGATGTTACAAACTCAACAGCTGTGAGATAAAAAGATGCAGTTACCCATAATTTGTAAATTCTCAGAAAGCAATTTTGTCTTTCTCTAATATTTATCATTTATATCTAATATATCTTTCTTTTCTCTTTTTTGCTATTTTAATTTTTCTCCTCATTCCAATACAGCTTGAATCTTGTTTAACAGGAAAAGTAATATGAGTGCACTATATATAAATATATAGTCTTTGACTAAAATCACTTACAGTACATAATAGGGTTTGTTGTTTATTGTGTTTAATCATAGTTAATCAATTTATGTTTATTAAAAAAACTAATTATGGCCTAAACGCATTCTAAAGTGAAACTGCCAATTATTTGATGATAAAAGTGATTTACGAGTCATCTCGGTTTTTATTTACTAAGCAAAGTCCATACCTTTATAGAACAGGTTACATATTAACATGTGTGCTCCACCTCTGTATTGAGTAGTAGCGCACTGTTTCTGTACTAATACCTCCTTAACCCTGATCAGTTACTGGATTAGAGCTTCACAGCACACAAACACATGATCAGTAGTGAGTTTGCCAATGCTGCTCTACATTCCTGTAAAATACATACAAGCTTAAATGGCGTAGATCAAAATTTCAGAATTAAAAGTTTATGAACATGTAAAATTTGTTAAGAGTTAAGCTGTGGCTATACCAGAAGATCAGTGTTTTGCAAAAGCTTGTTATAAAAGTACAGTGATTAAAATTGATTGGGTGGTGAATGCAAAAAAAAAAAAAAAAAAAAACATTTCAAGAGTTCACACTTAGCTGATGATTGATAATAAAGTATATTTGGCATGCTGTCCCAGGAGAGAGCCCTGAGCTCAGAATATCCTTGATCCCAGGGCTCCCTCCCGTTTAAAGGGCGAGAGGAGAGTTTGAGCTCAGGTGAGTCTCAAGAATTCCCCTGCTTGTGAACGTGCTGAGATATATCTGACTAGAGTTGCCTTAAGATGCTAATTTAAAGTAGTCAATTTACTTATGTTGTATGTTTTTGGACATTGGGAGGAAACCGTGGAACCTGGAGAAAACCCAGATGAACACAGGGAGAACATGCAAACTCTGCACAGAAACGTCGACTAGCTCGGGGAGGGGCCGGACCAGCGGCGTTCTTGCTGTGAGGCAACAGTGCTAACCACTGGGCTGCCGTGCCGCCCTATCAGAGACGGGGAGGAGTTGGGGTGGAAGGGGGGATTCTTCAAGACTAAGATGACGAGCAGAAAGCTCTGGTAATTTATAGAGTGTCAGGATTCGCCTGATTGGTGCGATACACAGAGCTGATGTGGTATCAGCCGTGTTCAATCATAAGCACATGATCCTCTTGAGATAAGTTTATAAATAAACCACACTTCATAAAAATTGTATTCTATCTGCCATATTGTCAGCTGTATAAGAGGCCAGACTCTTGCTCCAGAAAACATAATATCCATCACACAATGACACTTCCTCCTCCACCTTCCACTGACTTCTTTAAACACTTCAAGTTTACTCTTTCCCCAGTTTAATGACAAACATTATGTTCCCCATCAGACCCAAAATAATTGAATAGGGATGCTCCGATCAGGATTTTTGCCATGGTTAACATTGTCATGGTGATCAGCTGATACAGAGCACCAATTCTAATGCTTCAAGCTTTATAATGCATGAAGCACATTTTCATTCACTCTCGTTGGGTATTTTCACTAATTCACAGCGGGAGACTAGCAGAGCTTCTGACAGAGGTCATACGGTTGGATGAGACACTAGATAGGGACGAACACTCTGCTCACGTCACAGCAGCTCCAAACACTGGACATACAATGGTTGCAACAAAGAGACCATCACTTGTGTGAGTCACAGCAATAAACTGTATAAACAGAGGTTGCACCGCATCTGCATTTGAGCTGCTGTGACGCGAATGCAGTGATCGATCATGCCCCCACACATCATTCATCTCCTCCCGTGTTGTAGCTGCTGTATGTATAACCCATGATGTATGTTTTATGTGCATCTTCCTCTGCTTGTAAACTCATAAACAAACACTTGCGATCGGTTCATGAGATCGGCCAGATCAGTGAGTACCGATCATGTCATTAAATGTGATCATCGGCCGATACCGATCTCTGACCAATGGATTGGAGCATCCCTATTATTAAACTTGCTTTCATCACTTAAATGAACGTTAGACCAGTTATCTGCCCACACAACATGCTCCTTACCAGAGATGTGCACAGACATTTCAAAAGGAACATTGCACTTTACTGAAAATGTTACAAGCCACCTAGCAGGGGTGCCCAATCCTGTTCCTGGAGATCTACCTTCCTGCAGATATCAGCTGCAACCTTGATCAAACACACCTGTCTTTAATTACCAAGTGCTCCTTCAGATCCTACTTAGTTGGTTTAGTTGTATTTGATCAAGGTTGGAGCTAAACTCTGCAGGAACGTAGATTTCCAGGAACAGGATTGGGCACCCCTGACCTAAAGTAAACAGCTGTGTTTCTGGGTCTGGCATGAGCACTTTTAGCTTAGCTTAGCTTAGCATAAATCACTGAATCTGATTAGACCATTAGCATCTAACTATTTGGAGCTGCAGGAGCGGTTTCCCAGCAATGGCTACAAACAAAGCAGAAGACAGCCTCTCCCCTTCAAAGATACATTCGTATAAAATGACCACTTTGAATGAGCATAATGAGTGATTTGTTACATGACAATTCTTGTACTCTCACTCGCCAGGCTGCAGAAGTGATTGGCATATTTACCATTTATTTTTTAATCTCCCATAGTCGTCAATGAAGACATCATGCAGGCAAGTCTGATGTTGCCATAACTCCACAAAGCTGTCATGCAAGCAGCACGGTCCCCTCTCTTTCGTTTAGCCATTTTAAAAGATGTGTACTGAGCAGAAAAATGTGCTCCTATTGGTCAATAGGTCACCCATGTGACAGAACAAGGCTGATTCCAAAATTGCCTACTACTCGAATACTGTAGGTACTTCATTTGAATTTAAATTTATTACAAACCTATTAGAAAAGTAGAGGGGTCTGTATGCAGACTTTGTGCAGTTGCAGTGCTTTTTAATGCGCACATTTAACCCCACCCCTAACTCTACACCTCATAGTACCGTCAATCTCTATTAAGTGGGTTGAGTTTTACATTACAAGTCATTGCATGTCTGAGATGCAGTCTCAGCTTGTAAATAAATTGTAAGTCTGTATCTAGATACTATTGGAAAAGTACATTGTATATATTATGATTGTGAGAAGTATGAATGAAATTCAGACATACTTGGACATTCTACATGCACTGTTTGTAGCTACTATATGACTGTAATTTAGTCAAATGCATCAATTTACTCCTATTCATGAATTCTCTTGCGTGGCATCAAAGGATAACACAGCATTGGATGAGCTCATTATCTTGCTGGAAGTAGGCGTCCAGGTATTTCTCACCTACTGTTTATCGAATACTGTGAATACTGTTAGTTTGTTTTTTGTTTACATAAAATAGTAGAACATATAGTATGCGATTTTGAACATGAACATGAAGTATGCACTTTTGGAACCAGCCCTAGTGGATAATGAGGAAAGAATTAGAACATTCTAGACTTTCTGTGATGACGTTGTAAAGTGTCGCAGACATGGTGTGTCATGCACCATGACACATGGATGCTTGATTTAGTCATGAAGTACCCCTTCCCCGGCTAGCAATGTTGAAATATTAGAAAACAAAAATTTGGTATTTGTTCCTGTACTATATTAAAGTATTGTGGGTAATTTAAGTCCTTGACTCAAGTACAGCTTCAGCTGAACAATTGTGCTCTTACTCATCCATGCTTTACATCTTACAAATTCATTTATTTCCTCAAAGTACATCTAGACCTCATATGGCCTACTGTTTAGGTCATCTTGACTAAATGTCTTTGCAGGAAAACATGTTTTAATTTTTACTGAGCAAGTAAATAAAATAATGACAAATTAAATCTTTCTCTCACAACACCCCCACCCCCTAGAAAATTCAGAAATCTCAGCACCTATTCTATTGTTCTCTAATGCTAGAAAATGTTCAAGGTCAAAGCTACTTTTTAAGTTTTAAATTCATTTTAGATGTTGTTACAGTTTGTCTTTGCTTAAAAGTCCAGTGAAATTATCAGTATTGTTGTCTTCAAGGATATCTATAGTGTGGTACAACACACTCGCAAAGATGTGAGAAAACAAAACGCTATTGCTGAGTCCCAATACTTATACTTCGCTCTAAAAGTATGTACTTTTATTGTGAAGGGAAAACATAAACTTTTGAGTGTGTAAGAGAAGAGTATGCGAGCTTTGGGACATTCCTCGTTAACAGATCGTTATGTTGCTTAGCTATGAGCCCTGTCAATCATCCACATTTCTTTCATATTTAATTTCCTACCTTACTGGAGAAGCAGCAGCAGGTAAATCTTCCATTTACGAGTCTTTCAGGCAGATAAATCTCCTCAGGTCTTTGAATTATTATGCGTTCAGATGGTAATTTCCAAACACGTCTTTATGTTGTAGATGAAATATTTGAATATTTTCCAGTGCTATATCGACAAAAAGTCATTCAAACCGAAGAATTTCTACTTGAGGGTCTCGCGCGTCCATCATGTTTGTAGCTTTTTTTTTTTTTTTTTACACCTTTCAAGCACATTTAGTTCTGATCGAATTCACGTCCAACGCGCAATGCACTGTGGGTAATATCAGCGGTTAGCGTAATGCCGAATTCACACCAGACGCGGCACGCGCGGCAAAATCGCGCTATTCGCGCGTAAATAGACGCGTAAACATTTGAGTTTACTCGCTTCATTCGCGAGTACAAATCCGTTTCATTCGCGCGTCAAATCCGCTTCAATCGCGTGTCAAATTGACTTGAGAAAAGACGCGGATTCGCCTGATGGGCAGGGCTTCTGTCTATGGGTGACTGTAGCTTTATTCCTAAATGGCTAACAGGGGTTTTATAGAGAGAATAACTGTGTTTATGTGCTTTATAAAGGCTGAAACACAGCGTTCATTCATTTGGAGCTGTATCTGAGTCCACTAGATTATTTCAGAGGTGCAGCAGCTCTGTGAGCTCATAAACTCCTCCAGACACTGAACCTGGATGATGGAAGCTTTCAGCGGTGCTTCTGACTGAGCTGAGCCGAGTATGATGAACTATTGTCGGTGTCAGCTGGAGGATTTCCCCCCGAGACACCCTCAACAGGCGCCACGTCATAATCACACCCCCACAAGAGCAAGCTCCTGATTGGTTAACGCGGCGCGAAAGTCCGCTGAAGTTCAGATTTTCAAACTGAAGCGATGCGCGCGAATTGCGCGTTTAACGCGTCAAACGCGCAAAACGCTCAATTCACGCGGCGCCATTCGCGCGTATCGCGCCATCCGCGCCGCGCCATTCGCGCAATTCGCGTCATTCGCGCTGCGCCATTCACGCGTATCGCGCCGCAGCATGCCTATTCGCGCGTTTGCATTGACTTAACATGTAAATGACTCGCGCTTGACGCGTCTTCCGCGTCTGGTGTGAATGCACCATAATGCCGAATTCACACCAGACGCGGCACGCGCGGCAAAATCGCGCTATTCGCGCGTAAATAGACGCGTGAACATTTGAGTTTACTCGCTTCATTCGCGAGTACAAATCCGCTTCATTCGCGCGTCAAATCCGCTTCATTCGTGCGTCAAATTGACTTGAGAAAAGACGCGGATTCGCGTGATGGGCAGGGCTTCTGTCTATGAGTGACTGTAGCTTTATTGCTATATGGCTAACAGGGGTTTTATAGAGAGAATAACTGTGTTAATGTGCTTTATGAAGCCTGAAACACAGCGTTCATTCGTTTGGAGCTGTATCTAGTCCACTAGATTATTTCAGAGGTGCACGGAGCTCTGTGAGCTCATAAACTCCTCCAGACACTGAACCTGGATGATGGAAGCTTTCAGCGGTGCTTCTGAGTGAGCTGAGCCGAGTATGATGAACTGTTGTCGGTGTCAGCTGGAGGATTTCCCCCCGAGACACCCTCAACAGGCGCTACGTCATAATCACACCCCCACAAGAGCAAGCTCCTGATTGGTTAACG
>CAIGQQ010038941.1:2251388-2285544 GCA_903798035.1 Danio albolineatus | reverse complement strand
GACTCGCGCTTGACGCGTCTTCCGCGTCTGGTGTGAATGCACCATAAGGATGCTTCTATAGCTAAAAATTTTTACCGGAAAAAGTAAACCATCAGGGAACGTTTGGCATACTCGTTTCAACACACGATGATTTGGGACATAATTATCCATTCATTCATTTTCTTTGTGGCTTCGCTCCTTTATTAATCTGAGGTTGCCACAGCAGAATGAACCGCCAACTTATCCAGCATATATTACGCAGTGGATGCCTTTCCAGCTGCAACCCATCACTAGGAAACACCACACACTGTTTGTCACACAAATACACTAATGACAGTTTAGCTCACCCAATTTAGCTTTCCCAATTCATGTATCACACAGGTCTTTGGACTTGTGGGGGAAACCGGAGCACTCGGAGGAAACCCCCGCGAACACGAGAAGAACATGCAAACTCCACACAGAAATGCCAACTGACCCAGCCGAGGCTCGAACCAGCGACCTTCTTGCTGTGAGGCCACAGTGCTACCCACTGCGCCACCGTGCTGCACTTATATATTCAAATACTATTTTGGACAGATAGTATGTAAACTGGGACACAGCATATTCGTTTAAAAAAAAAAAGAGGGGGTGGGTGGTTGAATTAATTTTTTTTTTTTAAATTGCACATTTCAAAGCACTTCACGGGACCTTCAATATTTTGTGCCAGGTCACTTTCAAAGGTCTAACTAAATGATGATATGAGAATAATCTAAAGAACTACTTCTCCATTTGTTTTCCTGTTTGCAAAAATAGTTTTGTCCTCTTTAAACTGCTGAATGCTGTTTTCTGTCCTGGCAGAGGGAGGAGAAGTTTGGAGTAAACTCGTCTTTAGAGAATCGCTTCCACACTTTGCAGCAGATCTACGAAGAGGCCAATGCACTGCTGGACATCCACGGTTCACTCATCTACGACCTGCAAACACAAATCCGCAACCTCACTATGATAGTAGAGCGTGTGAGACGCAATCCTGGCTGTATGATCAATATCATCCGCACGAGCCCTCTCCTCAGCGCCCAAGATACCCTTCATCCAGGTCAGCATGACTAGGTACTGAAAAGATCGCTGGGAAGTAATAGTTTGAAAGCGATTATAAAATTATTAAAGGGATTGATTCTCTCCATTCCCCCATCCCCCCAATAAATACAAATTACAGCTTTTTATTGTTTAGAAAGAAATGTTGATGATTCCTCCAGAAGTGTAATATGGGAATTTAGTGTGAGTGGTTGACAAACCACAATAGACTAGGGTGTAGCTGACCTATCAGAGCAGATAAGGCTTTTAAAGGGAGGGAATTGAAGAGTCCGGATCTTCATATGAATCATCTGAAACAAAGACAAAAGTGATCCAGCTGCATTTTTATTATGAGAGAATTACAGAGTGTTTTGATCCTTAATAGATGCAAACCAATTACCAGAGACCTCAAAAGCAAACTTAAGAACCTCTAAGTAGCATGATAGGGAACTGAGACATATTTAACCTTCTTTGGATTAGTAAAAGATGGCAATTTTATTTTTAGGGTGAACAATCCCCTCAGCTGCATTTGATTAAACAAAAATAGTGAAAAATACTAAAGGAACAATCCACTTTCTTCGGAAATAGGCTTGACAAGTAATTAGAGTTAAAGAGCTGAGTTTAGTCATTTTTTAATTCATTTGTGCGATTTCTGGGTCTAGTGGAAACACTTTTAGCATAATTAGCTTAGCATAAATCATTGAATCAGATAAGAACATTAGCATCTCGCTACTGTAGTAATAATTAAGGAACTTTGCTGTCGTACCATTGCTGCAACAGGCACAATGATATTACTGAGTGCCTGAAAATAGTCCTCAGGTAGGTAATCTCAGGTAGGTAGCATGGCAGCGAAATTCCTGGATTATTATGCCAGGATGAGAGCACAGTTTTCTCAGACATCTTGACCTAGAAAAATAGCAACTTTTCATTTTCCTTAGTTAACTACAGAAACATGTTTTATTTTTTTGAGTGAGATACTAATGGTCTAACCCAGTTTAGTGATTTATGCTAAGCTAAGCTAAAAGGGCTCCTGACAGACACAGAGATCATCTGATAGATATAAAAACTTGCAAAATTAACCTTTCCAAAAAAGTTTAAAAACTCATTACTAAGATATCTGGTCATATGTAACAATAGCTTGATTTCATTTAATACTTGTTTCCCCAGAGGTTCAGCACATAAGAAACTGCCCGATTGACTGTGCATCACTGTATTACAATGGAGTTCACAGATCTGGGATTTTTACTGTTGTCCCCTCATTGGGATCGACTCCAGTAGAAGTTTACTGTGATATGGAAACACAAGGTTTGCGGTTTGCTATCTACTTACATTTTTACTATGAAAGCATTCGTAAACATATAGTTTGGGTTGAATTCATTAAATTGTGATTTAAGACTCATTCTTTTGACTAGGAGGTGGATGGACAGTGTTTCAACGTCGGCAAGATGGAAAGGTCAATTTCAACCGTAAATGGACAGAATACAGGGACGGTTTTGGAGATCTGCATGCAGAATTCTGGCTGGGAAATGACCACATCCATGACATCTCAAGTCAGGGAGAGTATTCGCTTCGCATTGACCTCGAGGACTGGAATTCCAAGCACAAACACGCACTGTACCAGAACTTCTGGTAAAGATTTGGAAGTAATCTGATTATTTAAAAAAACACTTGAATTAATAAATACAAGTTTCTTATACTGCAAGTTCCAATAAGCCTACAAATTTGCAATCGCAAGAAATTAAGTGATTGAGTGTTTTACACAGATGAGTGGGGTTGACAAACCACCTGTATGAGACAAACTCTTTGCTCTCTGTGCATGTGTATATATGTACTGGTTTTGGTGGTTTACAGTATGGCATATTTAAACTTCATTAAGCTGGTTTATTATGATATGGCTTGTCTTATATTTCAAAAATCATATTTAGGTCTTTCCACACTAAAATATAACAAAGAATTTTGAGTGGCAAGTAAACCAAGTAAACTTGCAATTGAATTGTCAGGAAATAAATTGTGAGGATTAAAATCTGAAACTGAGTGACTAGAAAACTTGCAGTTGTAGTTCTGAAAAAATGTGAGAATTGCTAGATATGAAGTAAAAACTATGATAAAACCTTAAATTTGCCATTGCAAGAAATATAGTTAATTTATTCCCCTCAAAATAGCAGGTATATAGCCACAATTGCTAAATAAAATTAAGATATCTTAATTTTTTATCCTATGGTGGAAACATGCCAAAAAAAGATATTGATAAATATAATAAAATAAAATAAATATAATGTAAATAAATATAATAAAAATAACAAATATAAAAATTTATAAATATAATTTATTTATATTACTATTTTATTTAAATCTAAAACTTAAGCACAATTAAAATGTAAAAAAAAGTAAAAGTAAAAAGTCTAAATGAACTTTTTTTTATTTACTTTTTGTCAAAATACTGACTAATATTCTGTTCAATTTGAAATGAAGTAAGATCCATACAGATGCTCTAAACATACATTAAGACGACTTGAGCACAAATGTCTTTCTTGCTTTTGCAGGATTGAGAATGAGGACAACCACTACCGTCTCCACGTCTCTGGATTCAGCGGTACGGCTGAGGACTCGTTTGGCTGGTATCACGACAAGCAAAGCTTCAGCACTCCAGACACAGGAGACATCTGTGCCGAGATCTCTCACGGGGGCTGGTGGTACCATCAGTGCTTCTTTGCCAACCTCAATGGAGTCTATTACAAGGTCATATACCAATAAATGAACGAAACATGCCAAAACATAAAATATAATCCCATCCAACTAAAGACAGTACATTCAAAGATACAAATATACTCACCCTCAGGTGTTTCCAAATACACATTTTGTATATATTTAGACGTAAATATTTTTTTTGGTTGAACACAAAAGAAGATATTTCGGAAAAAAAAAACGGTAGACATTGGCATCCATAGTAGAGAGAAAAATACTATGGAAATCAATGGCTAAATGTTTCCAACATTCTTTGAAATATCTTCTTCTGTGTGCGACTCTAGAAAGAAACTCAAACAGGTTTGGATGACGTTGAGGGAGAGATAATAGAGACAGAATGTGAACTTTTGAGTGAACAGTCTCTTGTGTTTTGTTGACCACCAGGGGGGGCGTTACTCTGCCAAAGGGAAGAACTTGCTGGGGCCTGATGGGATTGTGTGGTACTCGTGGAAGGACTCAGATTACTATTCGCTGAAGAAGGTGAGCATGATGATCCGGCCGCGCACGTACAGGCCTCGTCTTTCTCCGTAACACCTGTGGAAGACCACACTGCAGAGACACCAGTAGGATTCTGTTCATTCTCAATAACATCAGCTATGGTTAAAGGAAAAGTGACAAACTGAAGAAGCCGTTGTATTGAAATGTATGTTCTATATTTACATATAAAAGTCATAAAAAAATGTAAGTACAATTGATGACACCATGCATTCACTTACGATGATATAGACAGTTGAGGTCAGAATTATTAGCCCCTCTTTGATTTTTTTTTTCTTTTTTAAATATTTTCCAAATTATGTTTAACAGAGCAAGGAAATTTTCACAGTATGTCTGATAATATTTCTTCTTCTGGAAAAAGTCTTATTTGTTTTATTTCGGCGAGAATAAAAGCAGTTTTGAATTTTTTTAAAAAAAAATTAAGGTCACAATTATTAGCCCCTATAAGCTAATTTATTTTGGATAGTCTATAGAACAAACCATCATTAAACAATAACTTGCCTAATTTACCCTAACCTGCCAAGTTAACCTAAATAACCTAGTTAAGCCTTTAAATGTCACTTTAAATGTCACTTGAAAAATGTCTAGTCAAATATTATTTACTGTCATCACGGCAAAGATAAAATAAATCAGTTATTAGAAATGAGTTATTAAAACTATTACGGTTAGACGTGTGGAAAAAAATCTTCTCTGTTAAACAGAAATTGGAGAAAAAATAAACAGGGGGGCTAATAATTCAAGGGGGGTAATAATTCTGACTGTATATATTTTTTATTTTGCACAAAATTAAGTTGATTTAAAATATCCTTTAAAGGCTGATGACAGGAACCTGTTCTTCAGTGTAAAAATATATATAAATGACGAAAATCTTGCTCGTTGTGATAGCTCATACTGGCTAATGTGAAAAGAAAAATAACTTAAAAGGAAATTTCACCCAAAAATGACTATTTACTTATTATTCGCTTATACTTAGGTGTTTCAAAACCTGTATCAATTTCTTTCTTTGAAGATTTTAATATTCTTCATATTTATTCATACGGTATTTTGAAGAAAGTTGAAAACTGTATATCCATTGACTTAATTAGAGGGAAAAATACTATGGAAGTCAATTACAGGTTACAGGTTTCCAACATTCAGTTACAAGTTTCAGTTAAAGGTTTCCAACATTTTTCAAATTATCTTCTTTTGTGTTTAACAGAATAAAGAAACTCATAAAGGTTTGAAACAAGTAATTTTGTTTTGGATGAACTATCAGCAAAATTATATTTAATTTACTAATATTAAGCTCTTTCTCAACAAGGATTTTCTTGTGTTGTCTTGCAACTAGCACTAATGATATATATGAATATTAGAGGAACTATTAATAGATATCCTACACATGGCACATGTAAATATGTTTGCATGTAAATATGTTCTATGTTCTGCTCGATATTTCTTTGTAATGTAGAAGTAACGAGTGCTCAAATAATCCCAAATGTAAAGCCGTTCAATGCCTATACTGTATGTATTTTTAATAATACTGTTTACATTTTGTATGTATACCACGAAAATGTATGTATGTATGTATATATAAAGTCTTGCTATATTATCTACAGATTTCTCTTTGACTTTGAATGCCCCACCTCTGTGCTTTAAGCTACAATGAGATAAACATATCAGCAGCCTCCAAGACTCTCTCTGCCTATCACACACAAACAGGAAGGGTGGATCTGACCAGAAAATGAACATTAAAAAGTGGAATAAATTAAGTTCTGGGGGGCATCTCATCATTTGATGATTATTTGCATGATATTATTTTGTTTTCTTAAAAGTCTCATGCCAAAAATAGGGGGAAAAGCTAAAATCCAGCCAGTGTTCAAGGGAAGGAAACAGATTTGGGAGAGAAAGTGTGTTTCCATGCTTGAGGTCACTCTCTCTTTCTCCCACACACGCACACTACACTGAGGTCATCATAGTCACTTCCTCCTTTTCCTTTCTAAGGTCAAATATTTGTTTCCTCTCTAGAAAGGAGAAAACGGATCCTGACCTAGCATAAATACGGCATAACTTCTATTTCCTCAAAATAGGATATTTTTGTGCTAAAATAAATTTTGACACCAGGCCAAAAACTGCAGAGCCTTCCCTTCCATTACAATGGTATAAAGAAAGATTTATTACACACCGGAGGGCTAGTTACAAACATTTTATACACCGACTGTGACAGGGACATTTCTAGTTGTTTTTCATACAACGTTTTAACACACATTTTTAAAAAAACCAAAACATATTCTTATTACTTTTTCCAATACATAACACTAAACATCAGACATATTCAGCGGAGTGCTGCTGTCATGACGTCAAACTCTGGAAGACTCATTCGCAACTGGTTCTTTCAAGATTATTTGTTTTTAACGTATTAGTAATTTAAAGAGATAGTTCAGCTAATAATTGGAATTTGCTATGAACAGCCGCAATTGCGATTCTGGCACTTTGATACTAAACAAAAAGACAAAAATAAAATAAAAAACACATACAGACAAAACAAAATGATAATACACTAAGGTCTTCATGAAGTGGAAACAATCGGTCTGTGAGCAAGACTCTATTTACAACACTACCTTTAATCAACAGCATTGGAAAATGTTCCAAAGCGAGTCGACATTGTTTTTTAACCTCAAGTTTAGCATTGAAATGATGTTTATGCAGGACAAACTCAAACTTTAGCACTTCCTCGATGACCTAAATGTATTATCAGGAATCAGAGCTGTTAACTTTGTTGGCTGTAAGTTTTTTTATTTACTCAAAGTGCCAGCAGCTATTGACATGCAATTTATGAATCACCACGGTTCAGCTATTTTTTATTATTTTTTTTAAAGTACACTTTGGGGTGGAATAAAGTCACCAACATTTCAGTTAACGGCAAAATGTTAGTTTTGAGTAAAAATTGTGTGATAATCAATACTTGAAAATAGCACAGATTAAAACGGTTGCTTATATTTAAAACTATGTTGCTACCAGAAACTAGATTAAAACCTTTGGTGTGTGCATGTGCAGTTCGCCCTAGAAAATGTTGAAGTATCGTCTAGTTAAGCTAACCACAGACCTTAGTTTACATATGAATAAAAATAAATAACCCACAGGAAATATTAAAGGGACAGTTCCCCCCAAAACAATTTCCTCAATATTTATTCACAATCAAGTGGTTCTACACAAAACACAAGACAAGTTATTCTGAAAAATGTTGTGGCAACTGACAGCCATAGTAGGAACAAAAAAAATTATTGCAATCAATAGCTGTTTTTTCCCCATCGTTCTTCAGTATATCTTCCCTTGTGTTCAGTGGAAGAAAGAAACTCAAGCAGGATTTGAACAAGTGTAAATGTTTTGGGTGAACCATCCCTTTAAGGGAACCAGCAGGGAATCAGTCTTCTGAGTTTTGCCATCCTAATCGCAGGACTCTGGAGATTCACATATTATTTCACGTGTTACAAGTAAATAAAATATCTGAAAATGTAATTAAGACGTTAATAAACTCCATTTTGGTTTAGAAGGCCCTGTCCGTGTGAACGCATCCCTGAGAGACCTCGATTTGCACAGAGAAAACGACATGTCTTACTATCGGGAGTGTGTTGCTTTAGCTCAAGTAACAGATATAATTTATAAAATCTCCTTTCTGTGACCAAATAATTGGTTAGTGAATAACATCTTACATAGTTTGTTCCCTTATAACCTATATTTTCTATATTTCACTAAGTTTTAATACATTTAAGTGGAAACACGATGGTTAATTCTGAATTAATGTTAAAAAAAGCGAAAGCAGCTTCAGTTTTTTTGATGTTCCAATGACAGTTTGATGAGTATTGCTGTTTTGGGTGTGTCCTCATATGGTGGTGTACTGACCCAGCGCTTTCTTCAGCTTTTCAGCAATCTACCCAATGAGAACAGAGGAAAATGTCATATATAAATCACAGAGTGTGCTGCATTACATATAGAGATGCACCGATCGACTGGAGATAATCTGGAATTTGGGTCATTTCTGTCCAGACTTGCACACAAACTGCTCTGCAAGAATTTATTACAACAAAGTCTGCATAAGGAAGGTGTACAGAAGCCAAATATGTTTTAAATGGAGCACATATTACACACATAGCGCTAGAAGTAAGGCTCTTCATGAGAATGGCTGAGCAATTGCAGAAAAACAAGATATCCTGCATTAACTTGAACACATTTAACAATTGCTGACGTTCAATCATCTTAAACTAACTTTCACGACTCTGTGATGTTTTTAAGAAACTGTAAAGATCAGATTTAAAGTGGTGGTCCACTATATTTTTAACGCTTGGTTGTGTTTATAAGATGCAAAGCAATGTGTGCTCATTGTAGATAACCATGTTATTTGTTCATATATCTTACTCTGATTATATACAGCTACTCTGCTAAGACGAAAACGAATGTCATATTTCCTAGTTCCTCTAAAAGGCCTGCCCTCAAGAGGCTCTGATTGGTCAGCTAACATAATGTGCTGTGATTCGCGAATTGGCTCAACGTCACGCCTCTACAAGCTGTGCTAACACTGTCAGTCAGAGTAGCTGTTAGCAGCGTTAGCGGCCTGAATTAGAAAAATGAAGAGAACACAACTAAGCTTCACGCCTGTTCTCTAAAATAAAATCTGACAAACCTAAATTAATTCAATTTAAAGTTTTGCATCGCCTTCATTTCTCTAAAACTAGATTTAGTTAAACATTTCCCTCTATATCTCCTAAATGTGACCGATGTGGTGGGGCAGAGGGGACTCTGGCACATTTATTTTGGTTTTGTCCTGTTCTTTATGAGTTCTGGTCCAGCATTTTTGAATTGTTTTCCAGTGCTTATGGAACCAATATCCAACCTGACTACAATTTGGTTATTTTTGGTCATTCTAATATAATGGACACCTTTCCGTCAACCCAACAGCAAGCCCTGATGGTTGGCATGATAACAGCTAAAAAGATGGTTTTACTTAATTGGAAATCTCCAAAGGCTCCCTGTTTTAAGAGATGGTTGAATGAGTTGCTTTATGTCATTCATATGGAACAACTACGTCTTGAAACTTCACAGAAAAAAGCTGAAACCATTTGGGGACCTATCTTAAGACTCTTGGGAATCTAGCATTTTACGTTTGTAAATTTTCATCTCGGGCGCCACGGTGGCCTAGTGGGTAGCACGTTCACCTCACAGCAAAAAGGTCGCTGGTTCGATCCCCGGCTGGGCCAGTTGGCATTTCTGTGTGGAGTTTGCATGTTCTCCCCGCGGTTGCGTGGGTTTCCTCCGGGTGCTCCGGTTTCCCCCACAGTCCAAAGACATGCGGTACAGGTGAATTGGGTAAGCTAAATTGTCCGTAGTGTATGTGTGTGAATGAGTGTGTGTGGATGTGTTAACAAGAGATGGGTTGTGGCTGGAAGGGCATCCGCTGCGTAAAACAAACGCTGGATAAGTTGGCGGTTCATTCCGCTGTGGCGACCCCGGATTAATAAAGGGACTAAGCCGAAAAGAAAATGAATGAATGAATGAATGAATTTTCATCTCTAACCTATATATTCATGACACTGACTTTGTAAAAACGTGAATACTGTCATCTTTTTTATATTTTTATTTAATACATATGTTGTGTGAAGATTTGTATGTATATATATTTATTTGGTAACTGAGTTGATCCCTCCCGTTATATTCTTTCTTTCTTTCTTTTTTTCTTTCTTTCTCTTTCTTTCTTTCTTTCTTTTTTTGTTGCGCAAGGGGGGTGGGGGGCTAATGTTTAGCTTTCCCTGCTATAAAATTACAGCTCCTCTGGCCATGCCCCTTCGCTGTGCAGGGTGTGTGCACGTGGTGAATATACGTAACTGGAACCCCTTGTGATCTCACTAGCCTGGATGTATTTTTTTGTAGTCCCCAAACTTTGTTCGCTGTAGGCTTTGCTAAGCTAACTCTAGAAAAGGCAGTTGCATTACATTCAGAGATGTTGTTTATGTTCACACAGCTACATTTCACGTCAACTAAAGTTTAAAATATGATATTGTAGTGGACCACCCCTTTAACAAGTACAACTATATTCATATAAGAGAAAATCTTGATTTCGTTCTGACTTTAAGTGTATAGATCACCCAAAACTGAATATTCATCATTATCATCATCACTCCTCCTTCACTTGTCACAAACTAGTTTGAATTATTTTTTTCTGTTGAACACAAAAAAATTATCTTTTGAAGAAATCTGAAATCCTGTAACCTTTGACTTCGATAGTAGGACAAACTAATACTATGGAAATGAATGGTTAAAGGTTTCCAACATTTTCTAAATATCTTCTTTTGTGGTTAACAGAAGAAAGAAACTCAAACATGTTTGTGACAAGTGAAAGGTGAATAAATGATGACAGAATGTTTAGGTTTGGGTGAACTATCCCTGTAAATGTTTGGCCAGGTTTTATTTTTAACTCACGTTTAGTCGATCGGTTGGGATTTTACTTCACATTTTCAAATGTTATTAAATCACTGCAGAATGTTTGTTGTTATTGTATCTTATGCGTGGATTATTTGGTTGGATTTGAAAAAAAAGGGGGAAAAACATCACTGGGAGAAACTTGAATGCGCACATTACTTGAAGGAAATCCTAAAATAAGTTTTAAGAGGGTTTCAAGGTATTTATGAATGGATCTGTATTCCAAAAAGTTTAGATCGTATTTTATTTATTTATTTTTCTTTTAGTGTTTTCTTTCTTTTAGTTATTTCAGTATAATGCAAATTAATTTGTAGCAAAGCAGTTTTGTTTACGGCAATAACCAAATGCCATTATTTCTGCTGTTCATTGCATTTACAGGCACAGAGTGAATTTGTAATCTAAATCAGCCTGTATACTGTTTTTGTTTTGCACATGCGTGTTTTCACAAAGCTAAAGTCCCATCCTTACGTTCTGAAATTATACAATCTACTTTACAACACTAACTCTAGTCTGTTTGTTTGGATCATGACTCAAGTCAAGTGGTCGCCACTAATGCTTCCATCCATTTATTTTTATACGCATTAGAATATTGCATAATAAATGCTTAATGGAAATGCCAAGATTCCCATACATTTTGAAAATGCACAACAAACAAACAAAACAAAACATGCAAATGACTGAGTAACATAAAAGATTTATCCTACAAGAAAAAAAGCACATACACTATGATGGAAACGCATTTACCGATTAAATTCCAGCATGCACATCAAAAAAAGTGTCATTTTGTTTGAACAGTTCACTATGATAATAAGCACAGCCGTAATGGGACGGCATTAATGAACAAACCAGCAAACTGACCACAGGAAGTGACGAATTTGTTCTCTTTGACTCATTAGCAGGAAAGATTGCTTTATCTGCCGATGTTTTATGGGGCATTCCAGTTTAGCACATACATTTAATTAGCATATTTGGATAAAAACTGACAAAACAAATAAAGATTTTGTTCACATAGTCATATTTAAAGATTTTATTTCTATCTTCTTAGAAAATAATACAATTGTAATCAGCCAATTTGCTTGTTAAAAAAAACTATACTTAGAACGAGGCATGAAAAATCAAGATTGGTGCATCTCTAATAACATACGTCATGTTTACGATGTTCCGTCACTCACCGATTCGTAGAACTTGACCTGCTCCTCCAGGTAGAACTGCATGAGTCTGTTGTAGTCATAGATGCGGTTGCTGTGAAAGTGATTCATCTCCGCTGGAGACACAAGCGGCACAAAGGTCTAACATTACACATGTGTGTGTGATCAACACTGTAATTAAAGGCCACAGGTGCAGGTGAGGATAATATCAGACATCGTGGACCACTGTAACAAAGAGTCTTTCACGGACTTCACTAACATACCTTGTAATGCATAAGACATGGTGCTGAGGTTTTTTTCCATTGTGTGTTTGTCTTGCTGGCTGATCTTGTTCGTCGTCACCAAATGATCAGCTTCTTTCACTTTGTCAATGGCAGCCTGAGGGGAAAAAAATGTTACAATGTTGCTTATAACATTTATAACACTATTGTACTTCCTAGATTATTTCTACTGTTCGACTACTAATCATTTGAAAGAAAGGGGCACTGGAAAATGCGTAATAAATGAATGAAGTATTGAAATATAATTTCAATTATTAGTGATTCTAAAAAATACTTTGTGGCGGCACGGTGGCTTAGTGGTTAGCAACATCGTCTCACAACAAGAAGGTTGCTTGTTTGAGACCCGGCTGGGTCAGTTGGCATTTCTGTCTGGAGTTTGCATGTTCTCCCCATATTCTCGTGTGTTTCCTCCTGCTGTGGTTTCCCCCACAGTCCAAAGACATGTGCTATACGTGAACTGAATAAGCTAAATTATCCGTAGTGTATGAGTGTAAATAAGACAATGGATGGGTGTTTCCCACTACAAGGTTATTGCCGGAAGGGCATCCACTGTGTAAAACATATTACGGAATAGTTGTTGGTTCATTCCGCTGTGGCAACCCCTGATAAATTAGGGACTAAGCTGAAGGAAAATGAATGAATGAAAAATATTTTGTCAGCTTTTTTGGGGGGCTCCTTCTGTTTCTGTTTCTAACATTACTTTCTCTGTTATGAACATTGTCTGATTTATTATTCTATCTTAAAAGAAAACAATATTTCACAGTGTTTCTACTATACTTCACATCTGTAGAAAGTCTTATTTTCATAATAATACAAAAATACAAGTGCAAAACTGCTAGGGTGAAAATTATTAGCCCCCCTTAAGAATTTATTTCCTGATATGCTACAGAACAAACCATTGTTGTCCAATGGCTCACCTAACTAACCTAACTTGCATAATTAACATAATTAACCAAGTTAAGACTTGAAATTGCACTTTAAGCTGAACACTAGTATCTTGCAAAATAATAAGTAAAATACTATGTACTGTCATCATGGCAAGTCAAAAGAAAGTTTATTAAACTATTACATTAAAATATGTTGAAAAAAAATGGATCTGTAAAAACAGTACTCGAAATATTCGAAAAACGATAGAAATGATTTTACAGGATTTACAGTTCTTTCGAGGTTTGGATACAAGTAAATGTATTAATCATAAAATAATCATTTATGAAACAAACTGTATATTGAATTTATGAAACAACTGTATATTGAAGCCAAATGTACTTTATTTTAGATATTTTATTTGTGACATTACTGAATTTGGATTCAGATATTCATTAAAGTAACACCTTGTGTGTTTAAACTGAAAAACTTACATTGTATTAAACAATGCAATTAAAATCTCTTTAATCAATGAAATAGACATTACTAAATGCATTAATGCAATAAACGATTGTTACCTTGTGAACTCCTATTGTGTCAGGGAAGCAGCCCAGCAGTCCCTTGTATTCGGTGTTTGTTTCCAACAGGAAATGAAGATCTTTCTTTGGCTGTCAAACAAAATGTTATCACATGAAAGCCAGAAATAACGGTTTAAACTCGTGGACAATACTAAAACTAGCAATGACGGATGTTGTTATCACAGTGCAGCCTTGATGGTCACAATTCTATCAAACTGTGGAAACAGCAGTGCAGGAAGTGAGGAAACCTGCTAACGTGGAGTGAATGGCAGTGGTGGAGGTTCAAGGACTGAACAGTTTTTGAAGTATTTTTGATACCTGAGCTGCAATGACTTCCGCTATTTCCTCATACGTTTTCCCTGTTGCAGTTAATGCTTCTGTCAGAGTTGATTCTCCTTAACATAAAAAACAAACAAACACATGATTAGGTAAACTAAAAGATTTGTATGTGGAAAATGTATAATATTTGTGAACATGTGAAGTTTTCCCAGAGATGGGTTGTGGCTGGAAGGGCATCCGCTGCGTAAAACAAATGCCGGATAAGTTGGCGGTTCATTCCGCTGTGGCGACCCCGGATTAATAAAGGGACTAAGCCGAAAAGAAAATGAATGAATGAATGAACATGTGAAGTTTATTATAAACAAATTTCGAGAGAATCACATGCCTATGATTGTTCTCAGCTGTCCCAGCGTCAGCTCATGATCGATTATCCAATCAGATGATTCCTAACTCTCTATAAATAACCAAAGTTTCCTTATCTCATCATCTTCGTCTTGAAGAACCCCCCCTTCCGAACCCTACTTTCCCTCCTTTTCAGATGGGCGGCCCAGTGATTAGCACTGTTGCCTCACAGCAAGAATGCCTTTGGTTAAGTCCCTACTAAACCAGCTGACATTTCTGTGCGGAGTTTGCGCTTGTTCTCCCTGTGCTCGCGTGGGTTTTCCCCGGGTTCTCCGGTTTCCTCCCACAGTCCAAATAACAAGCACCCTAAGTAAATTGAACACACAAATTGATACCACAGTCAAGCTCTTAGCAAGTACACCTCACCTCAGTTCCGTCACTAGCTGGAAATAAGCCGAGGGGGAGTTCATCGAGTTCTAACTGAGCTCAAACTCTCCTCTCGCCCTGCAAACGAGAGGGAGCCCAGGGCTCGAGGATCTCATAACCTCAGGGCTCTCTCCTGGGACAGCATGCCAAACAAGCTTTATTATCAATCATCAGCTAAGTGTGAACACTTGAAATCTGTGTTTAAAGAGACCGTTCACCCAAAAATGAATCCTTTACTCAGCCTCAATTTGATCCAAGTCTCTATAACAGGGGTCCCCAAACTCGGTCCTGCAGGGCCAGTGTCCTGCAAAGTTTAGTTCCAACCTCAGTCAAACACACCTGGGCTAGCTGATCAAGCTCTACTAGGCTTTCTAGAAACATCCTTGCAGGTGTGTTGAGGCAAGTTAGAGCTCAAATCTGCAGGACACCGGCCCTCCAGGACCGAGTTTGGACACCCCTGCTCTATAACCTCTACTCATCCCCAAGAGATTCCAAACCATTAGGCGATTCATTTTTCTGATAAAAACAAAAGAAGATATTTTGAAAATTGCTGCAAACGTTAACTTCCATGAAAGTCAGAGGCTATTGTTTTCCAACATTCTTCAAAATATCTTCTTTTGATTTTTTCAAAGAAAGAAAAAAAGAAAACTTATAACGGTTAGGAATCACTTGAGGATGAGTAAATGATGAATACACTTTCGTTTCTGTGTGTCAATATCACTTTAACTAACAAATCTACAAGTTCTTACTTGGGTATCCGCTGCTGTTGAAAACTGATGACAGGTTTTGAAACGCCTTTCCAATCTGCCGATACTCCTTCTGAAGTGCTGATGGTGTAAAAGCAGAAGATTTTGGGCAAATCACAATATAGTAACAGTAATGAAATAATCTACTTATTATACTGAAACATATAGAAAATATGAGCACTCACGGCCTGTACACCTTTTCCAGTGAAGATTCCCAACTGCCAGTAGTTCTTTAACACTGTTGTCCATAGATCTGGTAAACTGGTTGTACACTTCACACTTCTGCTCCCTGTAAACACAGCAACACAGGAGCATTGTTTCATTAAATGTCACTTGTGGATTAGATTTTAAATTTTACAAAGAATGCACATATACAAATAACTAAATAAAAAAAGTTGAAATGTAGTTCTATTGTTCCTTTAAATCATTTTCTTTTAAATTAAAAGATTTTATTTGTATTTTTTGACTAAGTACACAAGTACAGGATTAATTTCAAATATATATATTTTTAATAATTTAATATGATTTACAGTTAATTTAATACATCCTTGATAAACAAATCAAAGATTCATTTATTTATAAAATTACTCTTATATCATATTAATTTTGATTTCTTGCAGTGGTTTTATGTACTGCAACTTTCTCAGTAAAACAAATTAAAAAACTGAATTGATAAAACAATAAAATATTAGTTTACAATTGAGCAGGATCTATCTCTGAGTCCAATTCAGGATTTAATATCATTTTATAATAATTTAAAGCATTTACTATCAGTGCTGATCAATTTAATCCATGCTTTATGAGTAAAAGTACTAATTTGAATAAAATAATAATAATAATAATAATAAAACTAACTGACCCCAATCAGAATATTTCATTTATTAATAATTAACCAGACTTTTACCTCACATTTAACATTATAAACATTACATAAATGACAGTTTTATATAAATTATTTAAAAATATATAGATCAGAGGTATATATCAGCTCACACTTGAGCAGGATCTAACTCAGGGAGCTCTGGATCAATGGTGGAGAAGATTTTCACTCCCACCGTTTCATCCTTCTCCGCTTTCCGCTTCCCTAGTTTCCACTCCTAATAAAAACAACAAATAAAACATGCTTTACAACACACCCGACTGCCATGAGGAGCATACCTATTCACCAGCCAAAGTTAATATTTGACACAGTGAAACATGTCTTAAAAGAATTACTGGAGGGAAAAATCACCTCTGTTTTGAACACCCAGAGTGAGCGCAAAAGCTATTAGCATGCTAGCTAGCAAGTGTAAATATTAGCAACAATATGATTTGTCAAACGATTGTTTGAATGTGTATTTGAACTACCAGTAAGTTAGGAAATTTTTTTTTTTTTTTGAAAGATGATCAAGTGACATCGAAGGCTAATGTACTGGCATTACAAATTTTAGTGAGAAAACTTTAAATAATATTTCACAACATTACTGTATTTTTGATCAAATAAATGCAGACTTGGTGAGCACACTGTAAAAAAAAAAGATCCATTAATTAAGAAGCTCTGTATTTCATGATTGACGTTTCAGTTTATTTACAGGTATGAATTGCGTAATGCAGACTTCTCCTCTGTCAACGTTTGATGTTGAAAACTCAACTTAACAAAGTGACTTTAAGTGACATTTTAGTAGTTAGATACAAAATATGTATGAGAAATAATATAGAGAGAATTAAGTTTGTTAAATAACAGAAACAAGTAGTTTATTATCACCAGTTATTATTATTATTATTGCAGTTTATTATCATCAGCTTTTTAATACCATAATTTACAACACCAACCCATATACTGTCCCACTTTAAACTATTATAAAAAGTCAATAAATGTCACTTTTTCAAACTTTTCAACATCAAAAGTTGCTGGAGGAAAGATCAAAGTCCAATAAAGCAATTCAAAAGCATATATGAATGAATGAAGAAGAAAAAAATAGGAATCACTAAATAAGGAAAACTTAAATTATTTTTGTATTATTATTATTTATTTTTTTGCAGTGCAAAAGAGACTAGGCATGGGCCGATATAAGATTTTGACAGAATGATAACCTATGAATAAATAAAATAAATAAATTAATTAAAACAAATCACTGTTTCACGGTATCATGGTGTTGTAATTACTGCTCTAAAATATCATTTTAAATTCATTTTAAACCAACTTTTTCCCCTTTTAAACACCAGTATACTGTTGCCTAAAAAACTACCGGTAAAAAATCTAAACAAACATAACCCATAATAAAACACATAGAAAAAGACCTTACATATACAGTATCGTAGGAATGGCATAACAGAATTTTTCCAAAACACAGTAAACTATAAAACCGGTTATCATCCCAAGTCTAAGAGAGACTTCATTAAAGAATCCTGAATAATCTCAATGTTTCCAAACTTTCGACTGGCAGTGTACATATCAGTTATTAAGCAAATACACATTTGAGCAAATGCACCTTCTCGTCTCTGTAGTTAAGGAAGAGCTGAAAAACTTCGCTGTTTGAGATTACAGGATGTCGGCACATCCGGGACATCCAGCCCTGCAGGCGCTCCATGCGCATTTTGATAAATTCCTCTTCAAATCGGCCTAAAGAGGAATGGAAGACAGATGCTAGACAGTCTACAAGCCAAAAACCTGTTCTGTGTTGACTAAAAATTAAACAATAAGCAGATGGACTTTTTTATTTATTTGGCTCACCTGTAACTTGTTTGTCGGGCAGACCTGGGACTGGCAGAGCACAGGCAAACTTCTCCACCAGCCTCTCATATAACCAGTCAAAGTGTTTGTATCTGTGATTGACCGGTCTGTTTGTAGTCTGAAAAAGAATTCGGACAGCTTAGCCAAACAGTGGCAGAGACCCAATATTATTATAAAAGGTGTTTCAAAGAGACTTACATTAGGTGTGATCTGGTATTCAATGTAGCTCTTCAGGCCATACATCTTTGAACCCTTTTTGGGATCGGCCACTACACAATCTAACTGTGTTTGTGGATATAACCATACTGGACCAACCTCGCCTGGCTGCAAAATAAACATTGAGCATTTCCTCAGTAAAATGCAGCACTAAATAAACATACTCAAGCAATAGTTTACTCAAAACTGAAGATTTCCTCAATGTTTAATCACCCCTAGGCCATCTAAGATGCATTTGTCTTCAGTATTCAGAAAAAAGTAGGGCTTTAGAGGAAAACATTTCAAGCTTTTTCTCTATATCTTAAATACATTAAGTGAACAGGGCTCAACTTAAATTTTGATTGTCTAAAATCCATATTAAAGCCGCATAATAAGAAAACAAGGCTAACTATTCCTTTAATAATTCACCTAAGAAAAAAGTCATTGACATAAAACAATCCCTAACTTTATTATCCTGTTATGATCCGATGATTCTGTTATTATTAACTCTAATCAATCAATCAATCGCCAGGCATCACATGTCAAATAACTTACATAAACAGACAGTCTGTCATTTCCTTTTGTTATGTGCTTGGTAAGTAGATACACCTCTGGGTTTGGGGTCTTGGAAAACCCTGGAAACCTATGGGAAAAGTTTTTATGAGTATCTTTTAAGATTCTTTTATCAATTAAATGGTTTTATTAGCAGTTATCATTAAATAAAGCGTTACTTGTTGAGAGATAATTTCATCGTGGAGTGAGCTCCACTCCGCTGCATGGTTCCTCCATCTTCCGCCTGCGAGCCTCCATAACCACCAGTCGACTTTCCATCATCAGAATCATCATCCCACTCCTCATCGAAGGAATACACAGAACCTACAGTCACATGACACAACAAGCCATCATATTTTAATGTTCTCCCAGAGTTCGCGTGGGTTTATTCCGGGTGCTCCGGTTTCCCCCACAGTCCAAAGACATGCGGTACAGATGAACTGAATAAACTAAATTGTCCGTAGTGTGTGTGAATGACTGTGTATGGGTGTTCCCCGGTACTGGGTTGCGGCTGGAAGGGTATCCTCTGCGTAAAACATATGCTGGAATAGTTGGCGGTTCATTCCACTGTGGTGACCTCTGAAATAGAGACTAAGCTGATGGAAAATAAATGAATGAATGAATGAATATATTTTGAACTTTTATTTTGGAGGAGATTAATCACAATCGATCATTTGACAGCACTAATTAAAAACTCTCCTGACAATTTTAAATGCAATTAAAAAAAACTAATTTGAGCATATGATTTTACCACAAGTGTCAGATCGCTGTTAATTCATTTTTCTGGCTCATATTCATGACCAAATTAATTTTAAATCAAATGTTTTAAATCATTATACTGTATTAAAACTCATGCATTGCTTTAGAAATAGACTTATCCTGTGCTCACTAACATGCTAAAACGTGTAGTGTTTTTCATTTCAATAATTACATTTAAAAAATGAAATATGTGATGTTTGAACAGAAATAGCATTTTAGTTTATCAGCATTTTTGCTTGTCAGTAGTTTCAGCAGTACATTTCAACAATATTTTAAAGACAAAAGAAGAAATCACAAAAAAAATGCTTTTAAAAATTATTTATTTCCACTTAAGTGGTTAAAAGATATCTTCAGCTGAGTGCACATGATGTTCATTTTATATAAATTACACTTTTAGGTTTTAAAAACATTGTATTAAGTTTGACATACACCTTGTTTGGCATATTAACAATAACAATGTGATATGGTATACATATGATTGATATACATTTGATTTAAAATGTAGAGTATATACATACATTTTATTGTAAGGATTACATTGCAGCCCCAATATACTAATTTTCAGTGGTGTAAAGTAACTAATTACAAATACTCTAACTACTGTAATTGAGTAGTTTTTCTCAGGAATTGTAATTTACCAAGTAGTTTTAAAAATGTGTACTTTAACTTGAGCACATTTTTAATGCTGTATTGGTACTTTTACTCCACTACTCCACTTACTTTTACTCCACTACTATCTGCAGTCACTACTTTATTTTTTCTTGTCAATGGGGATTAGAAAAATCAGTCCTGTGATTCCTGGCCAATCAAATAGCACATAGAAGGTAAATCGCATCATAACGAACTACCTCAAGACATGAGTGATTCATACTTGCAGCAAACTGTTTGGAAGCATTAAAAGTGTCCAAGTAGATGCCCAAAATCTTGGTGAGAGGATGACCAATGTTTACTGTATGATGACTGAAATGGCCTTAAACACCCAGCAGGCACAATATGTCAACATGTCAACATGACGTCAGAGTGACGTTGTTGTGCCCTAATGTTGTGGGGACGTTGCATTTTGTTTGGAAATGAAAATCAGGTTGACGTCAGAACTCAACGTCAGGCCAATGTCAATGTCCAACATCCAACTTAAACCCAACAAATATAAATGTCTAATGATGTTACAGCTTGACGTTGTGTGGACGTTACCACTATGACATTCATCAGACGTTGGATTTTGGTTGCCATTACTAATGAATAAATGTCAGTATTTGACGTCAATATGATGTTGGTTTAAGATGTTGACTCGACGGTGGATTTTGGTCACTTACTAACTCAACCTAAAATTAAACAAATATCAATGTCATTTTATGTCATTATTGGACATCGAAATAGCATTGTCCTTAGACGCTGGCTATTTAATTTTAGTCACCTGACATCACGACCCAAATCTAACCTAATATTAACGTCTCATGACATTGTGTGCCTGCTGGACAAATGCACTACAGAATGTTACGTTTACACACATGCATAAATTACATGTAAATGCATCAGCTTTTCCCAGTGTAATACTCACTACTCTTGGAAGGTCTACTTTTTATCATACTTTGAGTAATATTTACAACAGATACTTTTACTCTACTTGCACTACATTTTTAGGCAAGTAATAGTACTTTTACTTAAGTATGATTTTTAGTACTCTTTCCACCACAGCTAATTATCATTCTAATTGTCTAATGACTAATTATCATTTTAAGCTTTTAGACTTTGCAACTAATCTAAATAACCAAGTTTTAACCACTTTTAAATAAGAAACACTTTTCCACCTGCATTATTTTACTTTCACAAAAGTGATCCTAAAACTCTAAAGTAGCATTTAAATCAACTTAACTTGATGCAGACACAAAAAGGCACATTTATTCTGCCTCCTATTTTGCTTTTCAACATTAAGTAATGTTTTCAAAAAGTATGCTAAAGTGTCCTGTAAATCTTTCTCACTAATGTTCTTATACTGGAATGCAAGCGGAGGGGCCAGAAAAGGATCTGCTGTGTAAATGTGAATATATTGCTCTCAGCTGTGGGAAGCAAGTTTCAGAACAACTCAGCTGTGTAACAGGCAAAGACAACAAAGACACGTTCAGTACTTGCCTACCTCGAGTATGTTAAAAGCTTATTTATGACTGTATCTATGCTCGCAGAAAGATCTTGATAACTGAGAATGTTCAAAGTCCTCATAACAAAGCAAACTTAGTGCTGTAGAGAGTGAATCAGCCAAATCACTCATGAGCTGTAACTGTTATAGATGTACTAAAATAACAACAACATCACGCAGGGGGGGCACCTTGATGTCAAAATACATGTCAAGAAAGCGAAACAATTTAATGTCAAAACCTTGACGTCCATTTGAAATCCACACATTCATGCCCTTTTGACCACCAAAACAACAACACAAAAAGTAATACAATAGAATTATATTCATCTCAAAGTCTCAATTGCAAATTCACACTGGATTGCATGTAAACTACTTTGATGTCAAAATGACACCTAAGGGTGCTTTCACACTTGTTTTGTTCCGAAACTGGGATTCAAATTGTTACAATGTTGCACTTTGCTCTTGGTGCGGTTCGCTTTCACACGGCACAAAGACACAAAGTTTCTAAACGAACCAAAACAGCTAAAACAAGTCACATGCGAGTAAACTCTACTCACATTGGTCAGAGTTTCATGGTTTATTTTGCAGAACCCTGCTCAGCTGTCATGCGTCCTTATTTTAATTCATGACGATGAGCAATAAGACATTATAAGCTAAAATCTGCGCTTTATTTTTGAATGGTGACACCCACAGACATCGTCACCAGATATAAATCAGAGGTAGAACTTTCTCATACATGGCACTTGGCTAGAATTATGCATTGTAGGCTTTACATTATAGAGAGAAATAACAGAAAAAACCAAGACTGCAGTTCGGTCAGTTTTCCTAACGGATAAACAGCTCTCGTTAAAAGTTAGCATGCTTTCACTTTTGTATTTGACATGAAACGCACATTTAACCGGTAGGAATGACATCCCGCTCTACTCATAATTCATATAACCGTATATATGCCTTTTACATATCCATAATACACTGTGATATGACTGGGCTCGGATCGCTTCGCTTTCTCACTACAATCAATCCACTCTAGAGTTCGTTTCAATCGAGCGGAAACCACCTCAGGCGATCTCGGACCGATTGATTCGGCGCGGATCCGAGCGCGATTGCTGGATTCACATATGCAAAATGAACCGTGCTAACTGGGGAAATACGCCAGGTTCCGAAAACAAAAGTCTAGGTGTGAAAGCACCCTATCATTGGAGTCAAAACACACACCAAACAATTTTGACATGTTTTATTTTAAGCCAATATTACATTAAATGTCAATTTGACATCAATTTAGACAATTGGCATTAAAGGGCACCTATGATGAAAATCCTCTTTTGTAAGCTGTTTGGACAGAACTGTGTGTAGGTATTGTGTGTCCACTGTCATATTACAGTGATAGATACACAGTAAGTCTCTTTTTTTAATTTTCTGATGTTAAATAGGAATCCAAATGCCTTCCATTTTGAGGCCGACCGCAACTTGACGTAGGAGTGCGGTTTCCCGGCCCACCGAATTGATTGACAGCCGTGTATTAACGTATCAAGACGTGCGCAAAGCAAATGGGATTAAACGATCTCTTCAGCTCTCTGTGTTCAGCAGCACCTCAAGAATGAGTTTTACAAGCTTAAAACATTTCTAAAACAGTGCATGTTTGTAATAAAGACAGTAAAATCGCTTCATAATTCTTCACCACAGCTGCATACTGTCAGTACAATTATAAAAGAAGACTCTTCAATCCTGGTTCATGGACGTTAAATCAGGTACATTAACGCAACAGATGTCCGTACAGCAGTGGAAATAATGTGTATCCTGTCACAATTTCCTTGCAAAAACAGTGCAAAGCTAAACACTTGAGTGAGTGCATGCGCACAAACTTTATTGACCTTATTCTCCACATGCGAGCGGGCGCAGCCATTTGAATCTTTTTGGCTCGAGACCTCCGGTCTCATTCACTTCCATTCATTTTTAGACGTTAAAAACAGCTTGTTTTGCTTCATGTTGCAAAAACTGCTTGATGTTGCAAACTGATGTTTTCTTATTATATGATTCTGCTTTGTCTGTATAGCCATGCAAACACTTGTTTGTAGAGCGAGTAGTTTGACCGTTTTCTGTCGTTTATTATTCCTAGTCATTTCTCCTATGAGCGACTGAATCGGAAGTTCAAAAACAATTGCAAAAACGAGCGCACTTCTGCATTAAAGAATAAGGTCAATAACAACATTGTGTGTGACTCGTTGTTGTAGAAAGGCTTGAATTAACTCCACCACAAATACGTCAAATAACTGTTGGTAAAGTTCTTACTGTAGTAAGGGAAAACTGCTTCATTCTTGTCTGATACTGTGCTGCTCATGCGTGAGACGCAGCAGGAGAAGATACACCCATCATAGCAATAGTGAGCGATCTCTTTGGATCTGACACAGATGTGGGGACGGTGGGCGGAGATAAGCAGCTCATTTGCATTAAAGGCACAGGCACCAAAAGGTGCATTTTAATACATTAGTCAAAATCAGACATGGTGTTGTCTATACGGTGGACAGTATACAAACATTATGTGAAATCAGAAATCATTCTTCCTTAACCAAAACTTGCTAGGTTTGAATGGTAGTAATATACATCGTAGTTTCTCGAAGGTTGTACTATAAATAATCTCCTCTTACCATTATTGCCTGCTGGTTCCTGTTCAGCGTAATTCCAGTTGTCTGCAGGGTAGTTGTTAGACCATGTTGTGGCAGTCCATGTCTCATTTCCATTAACCCCCTTAAGAAAACAACAACATTTATCATTCTTGTGAATAAATCTACACCCATGTCGAACCTTCGCCTTAAATTGGTGATTTCTAGAATACTCAACATATTCTCACGGCAATTTGTAACTTTTTGACTTAGTGAGTAATTTGTATGTATTCGTACGATTTCATTCATCCAATTTGGTACGATCTGCTTATCCCCCAATGAAGATTGGGTTTAGGGGTGGGGTTGGGTGCCATGCCTCCTTTTTAAAACCATAAATGTTCTTACGACTGAACCAAATTAACTGACAAAACGTAAAATAGCTACGTTTCCTCATGAGGTCAGACTGGAATATTTTATCTTTAGTATGTCACGAACTCATTCAAGTCTCCCAGAAAGGCTGGCCATCCACAAAAGAAAAGTGTGTGAGAAGACAGTATAATGTGGAGAATATGAATTGATAGTAAGTGTCATGGTTTGGGGATGTATTCTGAGTTTGGCTTCTTATAAAGCTCAATGGCAGAATAAGTGCAAATGTTTATCAGAAACTCCTTAATCACGTGGTTCCTTGCTTTCATTTATTGGCCAATGAGCCAGAAATTTCCATGCAGGATAATGAGACTTCTTGTGAAAAAGATAAAGCATTTCCTTTTGCTTACAAAATAGTGTTTTTCTTTTTATTTCATTTCATTTCATCTTATATTTACTCTACTCTGAATCATAGCATTCTTTCTCATTTTGAATGATGAAGATTGCATTACTCATGCAAACAAGCACTAACTTTAATAATAATATTCTACTATAATATTTCGTCTGATAACAAATTATTTGCTCTTTTTGGATTTTTTTGGACATGATTTTAATATGGTGGCAGGCAGTATAAGCTACGGAAGAAATCACAGAAAATCTAACTTCCACCAAGACTACGAATCAAACAAGAAATTAGAGATAAAAATAAAGCTTATTTATCGTGAACCTCAAAATGTAGAAACCATTACTATGTTTACTCAAAGTCAATGACAACAGTGAAAACATTTCCATTCTTAAATGGCTGACAGTCACAGATGAATTGAACGTAAGGTATAAAAATATAGTTCTCTCAAATCTGCCCATTGACAAAATGCCTGGATGTGCTTTAAGAACTAAAAGGCCAAAGGCTCTTGAGTCGGTCTCGGTCCATTAGTCTAAGACTTAATGGCCAATTCCATCAATAGACCTGTCCTTGTCGCTACTAAAGGCTAACTTCCAGCCACACAAAGCCATTTGTCTTGTTTCCAGGCCTCACCAATTAAGACCAGTCTATACCAATTTTCCACTAAGCACAACATTACTCATGTGTTTATCGTTATTAGTGCTTTGGTGTTGTGGATCACTCTGAATGTCACCGAGTCATCAAAGGCTGATGGAAATGTGAAGTCGTTAGATTCATCTTTTCACCACTTGTACAATTTGCTCGATTTTCCTTCAAGGGTGCTCATACTCAAGATACACTTGACCAGCTTCGGCTCATGGGAGAAATATTCAGTATACAGCCATCAAGTGTATATTAAGAATAAAATGAATTTAAACTTGTGCCTCATTCTTAAAGTTGGACAAAAATGTTGGTGTAAAAGAACTATGATAAAAGTATCCTATTTTGATATATTTATTTAATATTTTTAAAATCACAGATTCCTTTAATTCCAGTGTCAGACCAAGTGAGAACTGTCAAAACTCCATTCATTTCAAGGATTTGAATCTATCTATCTATCGATCTATCGATCTATCTATCTATCTATCTATCTATCTATCTATCTATCTATCTATCTATCTATCCATCCATCCATCCATCCATCCATCCATCCATCCATCCATCCATCCGTCTGTATATCTATCTATACAGATCTATCTGTGTCAAAACTAAATACAATTTGACAACTTAAAATTAAACAACTGGTTCTTCAAGATCAAGTTACATAACATTAAATAACAGTTTAAGACATTTTTAAAACAATACACATTACAACAATAATATACTTTTAAACAAACACTGTAAATGTGTAAATTTCTACATTTTAACATTGTAGTATTAAGTCAAAAGTTATTAAAGGTTATCACAAGAAATGTATATTTAGTAAAGAACAAACTGTCCAAATTTTGCCTGATAATGTATTTTGTACAGAAAAAACCACTCACCGTCCACTTTATTAGGTACATCTTACTAGTACTGGGTTGGACCCCCGTTTGCCATCAGAACTGCCCAAATCCTTCGTGGCATAGATTCAACAAGGTCCTGGAAAATTCCTCAGAAATTTTTGTCCATATTGACATCATCACGCAGTTGCTGCAGATTTGTCAGCTGCACATCCTTGATGTGAATGTCCCATTCCACCACATCACAAAGGTGCTCTTTTGAATTGAGTTCTGGTGACTGTGGAGGCCATTTTAGTACAGTGAACTCATTGTCATGTTCAAGAAATCAGTCCGAGATGATTTGACCTTTATGACATGGTGCGTTATCCTGCTGGAAGTAGCCATCAGAAGATGGGTACACTGTAGTCATAAAGGGATGAACATGGTCAGCAACAATACTCAGGTAGGCTATGGTGTTGACACGATGCTCAATTGGTACTAGTGGGCCCAAAGTGTGTCAAGAAAATATCCCTTACACCATTACATTACCACCACCGGCCGACCAACCGTTGACGATGATGGATCGATGCTTTCATGTTGTTGAAGCTAAATTCTGACCCTACCATCCGAATGTTGCAGCAGAAATCAAGGTACACCTTACTAGTACCGATTTGGACCCCCTTTTGCCTTCAGACCTGGTAACGTTTTTTCCAATCTTCTATTGTGCAATGTTGGTGAGTCTGTGCGAATTGTAGCCTCAGTTTCCTGTTCATAGCTGACAGGAGTGAAATCCGGTGTGGTCTTCTGCTGCTGTAGCCCATCCGCCTCATGGTTCGTCGTACTGTGCATTCAGAGATGCTTTTCTGCATACCTCGGTTGTAACGAGTGGTTATTTGAGTTACTGTTACCTTTCTATCAGCCGGAACCAGTCTGGTCATTCTCTTCTGACCTCTGGCATCAACAAGGCATTTGAGCCCACAGAACAGCTGCTAACTGAATGTTTTCTCTTTTTCAGACCATTCTCTGTAAACTCTAGAGATGGTTGTGCGTGAAAATCCCAGTAGATCACCAGTTTCTGAAATATTCAGACCAGCCCGTCTGTCACCAACCATGCCACGTTCAAGGTGACTAAAATCACCTTTCTTCCCCATTCTGATGCTCAGTTTAAACTGGAACAGACCGTCTTGACCATGTCTACATGCCTAAATGCATTGAGTTGCTGCCATGTGATTGGCTGATTAGAAATTTGTTTTAACGAGCAGTTGGACAGGTGTACCTAATAAAGTGGCCAGGGAGTGTAAATAACAAAGAAGCTATTTACTGATATACATTTTGCTTTGATCATACTAAAATTTAGCAAACATTGTGAAGCTGGTTAAAACAGAATGATGCAGATGTAGATTGTACACTAAAAAAAAAAAAAAGATTCATTGGATTTACTTCTTTTTTTTTTTTTGGTAAGCGGTTGCAAATTTACAGTGTATGGGCTGAATTTAAACAAACAAATTAACTTTAGTAATGTTCAACTTAATTTGTTTAAGCTAAATTGAGTAAATCCAGTAAGTATTTTTTTTTCAATTCATGCAGATGGCCAAAAACCTACTACATGTACATAAAATAAGACTGACTGATATCTGACAACCTATTATCACAAAGAGAGAAAGAGAGAAAGAGAGAGAGAGAGAGAGAGCAAAAAAAGAGGGAGACATGTCCTCGTGTCCTGAGCTATAATGAGGCCCATTTACTCTCATACTCCTGCTTCAAGAGGAAATGGATTTCGACTACGGATGACACACAGAGCCTTTGTGCATGTCCTGTTTGGCAGAACTCTCATTAAATGACTGTGGATTTCTAGTAAAAGTTGGCTGCAAAAATGCAGAAGAAAAACTGAAATTTGAATAGTGGGTTTTGTGGGTTGCAGCTACTTATTTTTAGTAAGGGCTGCTTTGCATTTCATTTGAGGAACAGATACAGGTACCAATATTTTGACAGTTGACATGAACAAATGAGAAATACAAATGGTTTAACTGATTTGGTACTGTACCTGAGTATTTGCCGTACTGTTGTTGTTCCCTTGATTGCGGGCATCAATGTATTGTGTTGCTGGTGCTTGTGCAGAAGCAGAGTTTACCTGCAAGTATTACAATATATGCATGAAAAAAAGTCACAATCTATGTTTAAATAATCAACGACAAAAAATTATAAATAATAAATATTCTGGCTCCCAACGCACACTGAGTGTGTATCTACAGGAAAGCCACACTGAGAATATGACAAATATCTTGGTATTTATGTTGCAAAGACAGACCTGCTGCACAGCACATCTGGGAATATTCCCCATCTGCAGAACAAGTGTGCCAAAAACCTAATTAAACTTTTGATTAACTATATTTTATATCTTCTAATAAGGCTACAGCTCAGAAAACTCACATTCAGCAATGGAAAAAAAGAAGAAACCAATTGAAAATGCTGAATTTATGTTTTATAGAAACATGTCGCATAATCCTGTAAACAAATGATGACATTTCTTCCTAGGTTATTGTCATTCACAGCATTTACTTTTTTCCTATTATTATTATATTATATTTTAACACTACATCAATGTTTTAAACTAACAAAAGATTTAGAAATAATGTTAAATTCAACAAATAAGAGTTTAGAAATTAAGTAAAAGATATTCATCAATATTTGATGGAATAACATTGAGTTGAGCACAAGAAATGAAATGTTGTGAATGTTATATTTTATTTTGTTAAATATAAAAGAAAATGAATGAATGACACATTATATATTTATTATTGAGTTAATATTTAACATTTTATTCAAACCGGTAAATCCAGAGAAATACAGATTTCCCTTGATTTCAAAACACAAAATAATGAAAAAAATCGATTCTCCAGAAAAAAATGAACAGTTGTTGGTACATTACTGTAGCAAATGCAATAACAGTTTGCTCAGTGATGTGGTTTGGATAGCAGATCTTGCCCTTGAGTACTCTCTTGAGTACTATAAAACGTTCCCACACATTTCTGAACTGTGAAACCGAAAGCAAAGCTGATGATTAGGGTGTTTTTTTAGTTACCTCAATATAGTCCACTGGCACCAGGCCTACATTTCCTCTGGAATTCTGAGCCTCTACCCAGCCACCGCCTACATTCTACAGAAAAAAAGTCCAATAAATATGTCCAAATATGAGTAAAATAAGGTCCATCATTCAGTGTGTAACAAGATATATTTATGTAATAGAAATGAAACAACATACTTATTCTGACATGTACACATTAAATAAATAAGTGCTGATGCAAATTGTTAGACATTTAACACACTGGTTTGAAGGCAATAGGATAATTTATTATGATTTTAAATAATTCATTAATTATTTCAGTTACAGTATTTAGTATTTTGTTTGCTGCACTACGATCATATATAAATATATCATCAATCATTCTTGTGCAAAATAGGTCTAACAATTTTTTTTGTTATGTTTGTAATTTATTGTTACAAGAAATGACATTTTATTAGGCGTTTTCTGTAAACGTGTGTATGATAGTAATTAATTTTTTTGCTAAAATTGAATTAAAAATACTATTAAGTCATCTTCAAATATAAAGAAACCATAAATTATATTATTAAACAAAGCTACTACACTTCATTGTTTAGATTCTTTAAAAATATTTTGTTTCTACCCTTTCACAAAGAGCACCCTTGCAAAATATAGATTTGTTGCTTTAAATTTATTTTAAAATGTATTTTTTTTTATCCTCAACAGATATTCCTACAAAGACCATAGAATACAAAAGAGAGGCCACTCGAATCTTTTTGAATAGGGAAAAGTGTAATGGTCAATATAGTGAATAAAGCCCCGCCTACTAGTTCAGAAGCCAATCATCGATCGCTATGTGGCAAATAAAGCCTGCCTTCTAGTACAGGAGCCAATAATCGAACACTATAGACCAGGCATGTCCAAACTCGATCCTGGAGGGCCGGTGTCCTGCAGATTTGAGCTCTAACTTGCCTCAAAACACCTGAAATGATGTTTCTAGAAAGCCTAATAAGAGCTTGATTAGCTAGCCCAGGTTTGTTTGATTGGGGTTGGAGCCAAATTTGCAGGTCACTAGCCCTCCAGGACAGAGTTTGGACGACTCTGCCTTAAAGGGACTTTGATTCCTCCAGTCCTCAGTCACATGATTATTCTATTATTAACATTAATAATATTCATAATATAATATTGATATCAGTACAGATTTTCGAACAGATTGTTTTTTTTTTCTGTGGGAGCAGCAATAAAGCATTTTTATAGCAACATACAATATATATGTGTTATTTCTTTTAAAAACAAACAGCAAAAGGTACTAAGCTCACAAAAAAAAAAAAAAAACAGTAGTGTATATGCTTATATTTTACAGTTCTATGCATCATCTACTGAGCACAAGCTCAGTATCTGCTCACCTGGTTAGTGATGGTGAGCGTTTCACCTTCATGAACAGTCAGCTCATTGTTGCCAGGCTCAGCAGTGAAGTCATATAATACCTGAGCCTGAACACAAAGCCCACAGCAAACATATGGGTAACACAGAACAGAAACGGCATGAATATTTTAGTCCAGCACAGCTAAAACTTTCACCTCCGTGACAGACTAATACATTTCTCCATGCAGGCCAAACGTATAATGCCGTATCAGATTACAAAACATCATCACCTCCAAAATAATGCTTTTTAATGCATCTACACAATAGACAACTGCAATGAAACAGCACATTTTTAGCATCTTATTATACGCTAGAAGATTTTACACCCTCATTCCCACGTATGAGGGCTCGTCCATGTGACCAGCATTCACACAACACATAACATCATGTAGACCAAAACATTCAAACTGGTTTTCTGAGTCAGCTAATTTTCCATATTTAGAGTTTATCCACATCAAAAGCACATGCACTTGAATGCTAATGCTGACAAATCTTTGCACACTGAATGACAAGTTTCCTTGGGGTTGGTTCCTGACAGGATATGCACCAGGTTGTTCCTGCAGCAATTTGGACATGAATGGCCAGTCGCAGTGACCTAGTGAGTACTATGTGATGAGCGGTATTGTTGCGATAAATATATTTTATTAGTAATTTAAATATATATTTATTTATGTACTGATCATACTAAAAATAAACAGGTAATAGATACTTTTCTAAGCCAATCAAATAATAATAATACAAATACTGTTAAACATTACAATATTAAAACCTCAGCAGAAATTCTGATTCTACTTGACTGTTGTCATTTCCCTCTCGTCTCCCAGCATTGGTATTTATTTTCACTTCACATAACAGCAGGCCCGGATTAAGAATTCAGAGGCCCCTGGGCACAATGTCTTGTAGGGCCCCCTACCTGACCGCACCCCTATAGTTGAATTAAAAAATAAGATTAATATTTTTAAAAAAATAAAATTAATCTATAATGTATTGCCCACATTTTTCAAATTAATGATATACAGTACATATATTTCTAGTCTACAAAAAACTAATAAAACTAGTGAAAATTGATGGATTTTATTATACTTGTTCAAGTTCACTGAAGCATTAATATATATTTAAGGGTATTTTTAATGTATAATGTCTAAAAACTTCTAAAACACTTCTCAAATCCAGTTCTATGAGTCTGAGTCTTCCATAATACACACTTATTAATGATTCCTACTTGTCTTCCTCGTGATGAAAAAAAGAATGTTTTCATCAGATGCTGAATTCGAATCGGGTTCATGATCGATCACATCAAAACATTTTGCGATGCGCTTTATGAGTTACACCACTCACAGTGCTGTCAGTTGCGCTCTTTAGTTATGTCGTCCCTGTCAGTGATAGGTGGAAATTAACGAGGTGCGCTATTTGCACTATAGACACTCCAAAATCTGCATTTTTCCCCCCTCGCAGGGGCCCCAGGTGCACACGGGCTAAGCTAAGGCCCAATCTGATTGGTGAGATTTGTATAAATAATTAAAATTATTGCACTTATTATTATTACATATACTATTATCACAATACTTTTTTGAAATGTGGTGTAGCCCTACTAGAGAGCTAACCACAGTAGACAGCATTTTACAATGCATGGCTTTAATTTGGAGTGGATTGTTTGACTATATTGCTGCTTAGATGACTCACAACCTGCATTATATGCTATGTAAACAGCTGGTGAAGTTTTGAGACACACATTCACACGTGAAGGTTTTCTTTCACATTTGTTCACACTTGTGCACACTTTCACACTTACTACTTGTTCACAGTAGATTAGTTATCTTGAAAAATTTGGTCCAAAAATAAAAAGATACAAGAAAAAAAAGGTTCTCTCGGTATTCACAAAATCATTTTTTGAAGCTGAAACTTAATATGCATTGCAAACAAAAATGTTTTATGATCGAGAGTCTGAGACGCATCTTTTCAGCAGTCTCCATATGGCAGCATTCACGGCATTCTTATTCAAATGAACTGCAGAGCAACATTTATAATCAAACCAAGCCAACCACGTGCGCCCACTTGAAAGAAATACCATCGCAATTTACAGTAAATACTATAGTGTTTTTGAACCATACTATAGTAAAGTTATATAATTAATAAGCTGTAGTGATAATACTTCAATACACCACAGCTTAATGCATTAAAAACAAAAGTATACTACAGCCTTTTTACATTTCATTAGTTCAATATTATGCTGAAGCATTAATTAACAAAGAGTTGGAGTATTATATACTTTACTACAGTCTGGTTCAAAACCACTATAGTATTTTTATATATAGTATCACGATAGTCTGTGAGTCTAACTATAGTCTAACTACTGAATTTTCAAAATCCCCAAGTAATTCTTTAAATGACTTTAATTCTGTTTACATTAAACTTAGTTCTGTATACATTATTATATTTTATTCACCGCTCTATAAGACCTTGCCATCTTATTACTTTATACAATGTGATGATAAACAGAGACCAAATGACTGTAACTTAATACAATTCAATAAGGTCATACTGTAAGTATCGGTTTAAACATACAGTATTGTTAGACCGTTTTGTAAATTTATCCAGCAAGTCTCCAGGCTATTCGGCACAGAAGTAAACAATAAATGGCAGTTCTCAATACATCAGTAACTGTTTGTTTCAAAATGCTTACTGTACAATTTAAAGTGGACGATTAAACATTCTCATTATGTCACAATCTTAATTTGACTTGATAGCAGCTTTTTGAATGCAATGCTAGACCTATGTGATCAGTAAAGATTTAGATAATGTATCACATACTTCTGAAAATAATATTTTTATATGAAAATATTACATTTTTTATGTCAAAACTATCTGAGTGAGAGATAGAGAAAATTGTATGTAGTCTATACATACACACACAATACTTTTTGCTCATAAATTGCACACACGTGCACATTACTTAATGCAATTTGTATAATATAATATTGCAGGGAGGTTGTATTTTTTTGTCAGTTTTTTATCCCACTGAAAAAAGTTACAAAAAACGTTTTGTTTTGTGTGTGTAAGTATGTACGTACGTATGTATATATATATATATATATATATATATATATATATATATATATATAT
>CAIGQQ010038941.1:2217444-2230708 GCA_903798035.1 Danio albolineatus | reverse complement strand
CAAAATATGACACTGGATTTGTGGCCTGTCTATAACCCAGAAATATATATTGTATATATACAACATACAGTGTATATATATATATATATATACATATGTATGTATATATATGTTATATCTTTGGTAAACTTATGGCAGGGAATTTCCAATATGCAGTATCTTTAGGGAACATAAAATTTTCTTCACACTTTCAGTTGAGCTCTGTAGTTAATACATCTACAGTAACTACATTTACAGTGTCAACCATACCCATTTTAATCAACCAATTTAGACGTATCAAAACCGTGTTTTGGGGAGCACTTACAGTTCAGTTAGACTGTACATAATTTGTACCTATTATAATAATTACAGTAACTGGACAATGTTTTTTTCTATGTTTTCTATTTTCATTTACTATGTAAATTTCTTCTGGTTAACTTGACCATTTTTCAAAATCTATTAAGTGAATAAGTAAAGGTTTATTTATATAACACCTTTTACAGACATTAAGTCTGAAAGTGCTTTAGAAGCACTGTTGTGTTCAGCAGAAAAAAAAAGTCCTATAGTTTAGTAACTATTAATGTGCAAATGGTGATTATATGATTTTGTTGTATTATTGATAATATTTTTTTGAATAAACTGTCTCGTTAAACACATGCAGTTAGGCTTATTATCTGGATCTAAACTTGGCGAAATACACTGTAACCATATGAATGCACGCGTACTGTAAAATAAAGTGCAAACCATAAAAATTAAAAAATGTAATAGATAAAAAAAAAATCATGTTTGGCAAAACAACATGAGCACAATAATACTGTACTCAGCTAATTTTATTTATTTACTATGTTACATAAGCACATAGTAGTAACGACACCACTGTTTGACCAAAAACAGTTATTTTAAATTAGATTAATGCTTGGGTAAGCATAAATTTGCTTGGTGTTTTGCTTGGTAGTCACACTAAGCAAATTCAGTGTGACCATTTGGTAAATTAATACTGTATTCATTCATTCATTCATTTTCTTTTTCTGCTTAGTCCCTTTATTAATCCGGGGTCGCCATAGCGGAATGAACCGCCAACTTATCCAGCATTTGTTTTACGCAGCGGATGCCCTTCCAGCTACAAACCATCTCTGCGAAACATCCATACACACTCATTCGCACTCATACACTACGGACAATTTAGCCTACCCAATTCACCTGTACCGCATGTCTTTGGACTTGTGGGGGAAACCGGAGCACCCGGAGGAAACCCACGCAACCACGGGGAGAACATGCAAACTCCACACAGAAATGCCAACTGACCCAGCCAAGGCTCAAACCAGCGACCTTCTTGCTGTGAGGCGAACGTGCTACTCACTACGCCACCGTAGCGCCCTTACTGTATACATACTATTTAACTTTAGAAAATAATTAGAAAATAGGATAAATTAAACGTAAAATTATTAGTCAAATTATGTTCTTAAATGAAACAACATACTTATTCTGGGCTATATGTACTTAGTAAAATATGCAAAAGAATAAAAATGTTATTATAATTAATATAAAAACATCTTGCAGCCAAGTAACCGAATGGTTTTATATAGTGATAAAGATTCAAAGTTACAATTAATTCCTTTTTTTGAGGCTGATGCTTAAAGAAAAACGTGTAACATGGCATCTTGTTGTGCTAAAAATGCCCAAAAATTTACACTGCCTAAAATGTCTAAAAAATAAATTTGTTTATTTTTTAAGTATTAAATCATCATTAAAATGATTGAAACAAAACCTAATAAACTCAAATGTACAAACAGGTTTACTAACATGCATGATCTGAGACTTTGTCAGACAAAAAAAAGGTGTAGAACCTGCGCTCTGATGGGTGGCCAGACTGACCACTGCGCACAGGTTTGGATATGACCACTCTGTATTTTCTGCTCAGCCAACCATCAAGGTGGAGGTGGCGAACACATTTGAGCACACACACTCCATGAATAAGTGCTTCCATGTGACGCCAGGCATTATCAAACAAGTAATCATTTCAGAGGGGTGGAAGGTGTGTGTGGGAAGAGAGAGAGAGACAGAAATGTGTTATAATTACAACCAGTGAAGCATAGTCTTCATATAAAATGCATTAGTTTGACTTGACACATTAATTATCTGTTTTTGCAGATGTTTTGCAGCATTGTTGTGCAAACAATTTCAGGGGGAGGAATTATGGGAAAGTGAGCTGAAAATAAAATAAGTGGGAGGTTTCTTGCAGATTTACCTTCATTCATGCAGAGAGAGCGAAGCGATGCAGCTGGAGAAAATGGAACCGAAGCGAAAGGATCATCCCAACAAGGTTATCATTACACCCTGCTCCTCGCCCTAACCCCTTCAATTTTTCTACCCACGTGGATTTCAATGCACTCTCCCTTTTTTTGGCGGTTTGTTGTAGTGGCGAGGAAGGGGGAGGTTGCAAGGCTTCCCATTGAAGCATCACAAAGTACCATAATCAGGAAGATAAAGAAATTACACATTATAGATTTCAAAAGGAGATAATGGACTATTTGTTTGTTTTTATGCTTATTTGTGCAAATCGTAGGTGCTCGATGATGCCTCGCCGTTTGAAGGATTGTTGTTTTCCATCGCTGCTTTTCTTTTAAAAGATCTTAATTGCAATGCAGGCAAACAGAGCTTTGTTTTTGTCCAATGGAGAAGTGCATGGTGGACATAACACTGTTTTTAACAACCATCTTAACAAAGGGAAACAGATTGTGCCTTTTAGCCTTCTAGACGTTCTCACGGAGGATGGAAACATGCATTTTGTCTGAATCTGAAAGCTGTTGTTAAAACAACGGCGTGAAAGAGCATAGAAAAAAGCTTTTGTAAGGATACATATGCCTTGCAGAATTAGCTGTGAAAGGAATCACTGTCTATAATTGCATTAGAAAGCAAAACATGGATTTTCAGTGAATCTAGTTTTTACGCAAAATGTTTAATAAAATAAGTTGGTCCCATTTTATGTTAAGTGGCCTTACTAATAAGTTATTACGCTGAAATTAATAATTTTTGTATAATTTTTTTTTACATTGTACTTACAGTATGCTTGAGTAAAACCCTGCATGTAATTGCATCTGTTATTATAAATTTATGTAATTAAATTTGTAATTACACTGCTGACCATCCCTTAACCCACCCTTTAAGGTCCCATGAAATTAAAATATAATGATTTTTACATGTTAGTATCAGTATTGTTAGTTTTTAGGATGTCTATATGCTAGTGTGCTCCAAAACAGTGACAAAATTTGCATTAATAAGATTTTAAAAAACTGATTGAACATGATTTAATCATGTAAGGCTTGTAATTGGTCACTTTCGCCCAAAATAACAGTTTTTTTTATGACACCTCATACTTCCGTTTCTCATCAAATCGTGACCAAGCAAATGCTTTCTAGTATCTGACTTGCCCCGCCCCCTTCAAGACGCTTCACATTTGATGCACTTGAACTAAACCACTCTCACTGGTAGAGCAGTGCTAAAGCAAAATGCTATTGGCTGTTTTATAAAAAGGGGAAGAGCTATTTCCCACCCTCTTTTCGTGTTTTGGTTGTGATTATGTCAAACATCAAATAAAAATGCACAAAAAAAGCAACCTAAAAAAAAACGGGACCTTAAAACTAACCCATATAACACCAAACCCAACCCTATACTACATCAATAGCACCAGACATGTTCTGTAATACATCATGAACACATTAAGTGCGTTGTATTTATTTGTTGATGTCAGTACAGAGTAGTTAAGGCCACTAAATATAAAGTTGGGACAATACATTTGTTATAGCTACTATATAAATAAATTAATATTAGTAATATCATTGCTAATCCCCATTCCCAATTTCAAATTGTAGAACATGATCAGTTAAGATCTTCTATAAAGTGGTTTCCAGTTGTATTAAACACACCAAATTTCAAAAAATCTGACAAAATACTTATGTCTGAATTAAAACTCATGCTGTGCTTATTAAGGTGTCATCCTGTGAGAGACTAGTGGCATGCTAAATCATTCAACATTGCTGTTCTCTTATTTTAATCCCGGTGCTTTCCATAATATAAAGGGTTTCTGTTGAAGCGCCTGGCATCATTCTGATGATTTACAAGCATGTTATAAAAACAGAACACGATGAAGATTAATGACGAAGATTGCATTATTTCTGAATTAAAAAAGAAAGAAAACTTGGGTTCCTAAATTGATCCTAAATTTTGATCTTCTCTGAAGACCTATATTTTAAATACAGCAGGACATACAGATGAAAAGGCAGGATTTAAAAATTTGTGCTAATATTTTTTTAAAAGTATTGGCAAAAAGGAAAAAAAAGGAAAAAAAAGACAAAAAAGCAAATTGTGCCATGAGCTTTTACTAGCAGGCTACAGATTTTAACACCAACCCACAGTGTTCAGCATTTTTTTTTTGTCTTTCGGAGAGGAAATGAACAGTGATTCTGTGCATATTGCTTTACATCAATTGCTTCACATTGATATGTAAATTGCACAAGCTTATTTAGCAATATAGATTGTAAGAAAAGAAAAAAAAACTTGCACTCATCCATAGAGCCTCCCCTTAAAGTGCTTTTAAATGTACATTTTTTGTACTCAGTGCATAGCAAAATAAATCAGTGTACATTTAACTCAATTTGAGTTTAACTTAACAATTCTGGGGTGTACATATGACTCCCTCCATTTTGGAGTTAAAATAACACTTTCTAAAGTGTGAAATTTGTACATTACTCACAGAGTTTATTTTAACACAGTAAGAGTTTATTCTTACATCGAACGGGAGTGTGTGTTACCCTTCAAAGTGTTAATATATTACCTTTTTTCTATATTATCAATTAGTGTGACAGATAACAGTGATCAAATATGTTGAAAATAGTTTTAACTTATTAAATGTTCATTAATCTTTCAATACATTCAACTCTTTGCATTTTAAAATGCAACAAATCATGTTTCATATTTAAGTAAAACATACTGGTTTGATCACTGTTTGTCCAAAAGAACCGAGTAAAAAAAACTGAACTTTCCATCTGTGGGAAATACACTGCATATTGGGTCAAAAGTTACACACTGAGGAAAAAACTACGCTCTTTCACACTCGTGGATTAAAATATACACTGGTTTTAACACTGAACAACACCAAAAAAAGTCACTCTGTATATTTAACTCTGGAATTTTTGCTGTGTGTTTGTAAACTCAACTGTAGATATCAAACTCCTGAGAGCATTTGATTGGTTAAAAGATTTCATGAAAAAAGACATTAAATAGATTGTTGATTCATTTTGTCATTAAGTGACAAAACTAAAGTTTTGAATATTTCCAAATGTGAATTTTGTCACTGTTTTTTTAGCACACAAGACTACATAGAACCTTAAGACTAACATGTTTATGGTTACACCTAAAAAACATGAATTTTTATTTCACTGGGACTTTAAAGAAAGGAGGTGGGGAAAATAAATGGCTTAAACCACAAGCACTAAACGTATCCTGAGTCTACTTAGTATGTTCTTCCAGGTATAATCAAGTTCTTACTTTGTGATCATCAAATGTAACAGTATTAAAAATATGTTCTATATTTGAATGTTCTTTAAATGCACTATATCTACCATGTTGTGGCTGTCATGTGATCTATGTTTTCATCAAGCCCTCTCCTAATGCATCATGGGCCAGTAAAGTAAAGTCTTTAGCGGATGTGCAATTTAGAATTGTTGTAAGTCATCCAAGTACTTTTTCCCTTACAGTTTTATGAATAGTATGAATTTAGACAAACAGCTAACATACTATTTTGCTACACATGGCATATAAGGACTCATTTAAATGTGGTCATACTGTTGATAGTTTTGTTAAAAACTTTTCACTCTCCATTCGCCGTGCTCCTTAGTTAGAAAGTACCTTTAATTTGAACGCTTCTTGCCAATCAGACTACAATACTGACAAATGACAAAGTTTATTTCAAGTGAAAATGCAACACACACACGCACACATGCACGCACACTCATCTAATGGTCTTCTGTCTGTAATAGAATGCTAATATTGCTATTCTCTCATGCCCATTCTGAATGGCAGCAATGTTGGCTGAGGTACCAGGCAGCCAGAGGAACGAGCAGGAAAGCTACTGGCATTGCTTGCCTCCTACATGTCTGGGTAATGGAACTGTAAACTGTAGTCCTTTCAGCAAATTATGATATTACTTTGGTGAGGATTCTCTTAAAGAAGCTGGGGTCTCACGGTCCCATATTATTTGAAAAATAGTTTAGTGATTCACCTAATTTTTTTTATAATGAAGTTTTATTTAAACAAGAGCATTTTTTATGTATTTGGTTAAGTGAGTTAAGCCCACACTGTGCAGTTTTAGCCACAATTTGGTCATCTGAGACAAATGTGAGAAATCCTTAAAAATACATGTAATCCGATGCTAAAATCTGGGATCTTCGAATGTTGGTTGGACATGTTCACTGACAGATGATTAATGGCTGTTGTAATAGTTTTTTTCCCCCTCAGATGAAGTTCTGACATTGTCAAAAGATTTCAGCCACTTTCAGCAACTTTCCTGTAATGTGACTTCAGCTGCGATGAGCGTCACTCCAAGAACCAATAGGAGCACAGAAACGGATGATGCAATCAGCTCGACAACCTCAGCTTGGGGAAATGTCAAAACAACTTTTTCTCCATGGTTTTATTATTGAGGTATGCTGTGAGCAAAATTACCACCAAAGATTTTTATGTTTGCCATGAGGTATCATTTCGGAAAGTGGGTTATTGAATGTGTCGTGGATGGGCGATGTCAAACTCTGCGTAAATTTACCTTCATTGACATTATGACAACTAAGATTTTACAGTGTGACATTCGTGCACGCTGATGACCTACAATCATTTAGGAATGTTAAAAATCACAATGTGAGCCAGGCTTTAGTTAAAATCACTTGATTTTCTTTTGCAGGCTATGGCTATCATCTATAGAAGTCATATTTGTTAAACTAAGTTAACCTAAAATTAACATTGTTTGTTAACTAGTTTCACTTTGTCATTTGAAGTTTAAAATTTGCATTACTCTTTTTTAAATAGCCCCTATTTTGCATTTTAAAAGGCCTATTTTGGTTTTGGGGGTCTTCAACAACATGCTGATATGCATTTAAGGTCAAAAACACTTTCATTGTCTTATAATATGCATTTATTTTTACTTAATTATCCCAACAACTCCAATATGATTTGTTCAGCGATTCATTTGTTCCCATACCTCTCCTTTGCGGGAGGCTAATCTGCTGTGATTGGTCCGATGACCCAGTCTGTTGTTATTGGTCAACTGGGTTGAGCGTGAGACAGAGAGAAATGCCCACCACGGCTATGAAGTAGCACAGAGTATGTGAGAGCCCAATGCAGGAATGCAATAAAGCAATGCAGTTAAACACCAGCATATACTCTACTCTTAACCCCAACCCCAAGAAATAACAACGACGCACATTCAGTATTAATCCACACACTGGCAAAAGTTAAACTATTTTAAAAACTGACTGCGGCAAGCATGTGAGGCCATAGCAAAGACAAACGGCAGAGGATACCAAGATCAGGAACGCATTTAAATGTGTAAAGGAAGAAGCACGCATTGAGTTTTCAGTGTGGTTTTGACACAGTATAGGAATAGGCCATAAAGATTTAACCAGAGAGATACAGTAAATGCACTGATCTATGATAGATAGTATTTACAAGCCACGCAAAGCGATTATAACTCACAACACACAATTAAATACATAATTTGCAAACTACACAGAACAAGGCAACAATTTTAATTACACTTACATGTTATGATCCGGAGGAAGAAGAAACTGGTCCATGTGAACTGCAACAATTGCTGAGAAACTCCCGGTCAAAATCTGACAAAGTCCCATATATAATAGTCTCTGCTACTCCTTCCTTCAATAGCAAACAGCTGATGAATTCTGCGTTGCAGCGTGTGAATAGAACTTTCTCTCTTTATTCCCCATAGCCGAATCTCAATCTGTCAGTGATCGTCATCTTCGCCACATGATCAGTCCTGTGATCACCCGCGCTCCGCTAGTGTCTGAAGGGAAAGGTGAATTCAGATTTTACCAGATCTGGTACTTCCTATTTGGTGATGTACCATTTCAACATTGACATGTTTAGGTAAAAGATCCAAACCCAACACCATTTGTTTATTCGTCTCTGAGTCAACTATTTAGTTAAAAAATTCATAGTTCAAACACAGTACGCTTTCAGATTTAAACATCAGCTGAATGTTTTCATTCACTTAGTGCTGTTACACACTGCATGGAAGGCCATTTTCAAAAACCTATTGTAGGGTCTCTTTAATTATCATTTTACTTTCTATTGTTTGATAATTCTTACTCAAACAACCTAGCACTGAAGAGACAGTTCACCTAAAAATGGAAATCCTTTTCTCACCCTGTTGTTCCAAACCTGTTTCATTTCTATGTTAAACACACACAAAAAAGATACTTTGACAATGTAGATATCACAGTAACAGCAAAAGCAATGATGCAGCACAACTACAATGGGAAAAAACACAAATGCCTCATTGTTTAATGGGAACCCCAGTATCAGAAGCTTTACTTAATTTTACTACTTTGGTATTTTCTCAAAGAATCGTTGTGGACATTACAACCAATTAAACCAAAAATACACTTCTACATGCAAGGCTTGATTTCTACAAGCTTGAATCAAGCACATTTTTAAAACTAAGACTCCTTTTCCCATAGTTTTTTCCTCTCATACTTCATCCCAGAATCCTTTTGAATCAGTGTATGAAGCTGTTTTCCTCACAGGCCAAACTTGACACACACCAAAACACAGGCACACACACACTGAACAACAGAAATGACACAATTAGCGAAGAAGATTCAATTTCAGCGTGTAAAACTATGCTCTGCTCTCATTGGCCGGAAGTTTGGGCACGATATCAGACGTGCAGCTTTATCTCAGCATCACAAGAGAGACGCTGAAAAAGAGGCCTGATCGTAATATCTGTTTTCCCTCTCCCCGCCTGCTGTGTTTCGCTAAGCTTTATCAAACAGCCGTGTGTTTGTTTGCAAATGCAGGATTTCACGGGTCATCCTTTATCAGCTCGCTCTCCCGTCACCTCCAGACTTCCCAGCATATTGTGCCATGTTTTCTCCGTTGGCTCCAAAAACGCCGTTCAAGCTGGCCAGTGCGTCCTGGCTAGTGTATGTGTGTGTGTGTGTGTGGCTGTGTGAAGAGAGCCATCTCTTCTCCAAAACACATGGCCACCCTCCTTCGCTAAATCATGAGCTGCTTTTGAGGAGCAATGCAGAGAGCGTTCGACCGATCTGCAGCGGTTTTATTGACACATTCAGAGCGGCTAACAATGTTATCACCGCAGCACCAGACTATGGAGAAGATTCGTGCTGAGGCGTCCTGAAGGTGTTAGCAATCGGCTAATCAGTGTATTTCTGTGGTGATCCCTTCAAAGGATTGTGTCGAGGTCCAAGCAGATCGTCCGGTCCTTCCGGTTTTTAAATAGGACACAAGGCTGTGGAAAACAAAAGAAGCCGTATTAATGGGGGAACGCTGTCAGATAAAACATTCTCCGCTATGAGCTTCCAAGTCAGGTAAAAAAAAAAAGGTATGATGCTAATCCATAATGCCAGATCTGTGAGCTTTGTTCATTTGCCGAAATGCGAAAGAGAGGAAGTAGGCAGGGCGACCCAGAAGGCTGGAGTAGAATAGCACAGAGGATCATAATCAGACGCCCCTGATCCTTTAGTAGCTTTCCAAACGCTTGGACAGACTCCTTTAGCCGCTGCTTGGGGACAACTTTCAGATAAACTAGGCCGTCACAAAAGACTGAGAGGATTGGCTTTTCAGGACAGAACAGTTGCAGGGTTTTTTTTTTTCCTCCGGAAGATGTAATCCATGTTTAGAATCACTTACTGGCTGGCTCTTCTTTGTTTTTTTTCTTTTATTTTTATGAAAAGAATGAGAATGAACTCAAAAGAATGAGATAAATAATTGAAATCAATTCGAAAATATATAAATAACTTAATAATAATAATTTTTCCACAAATTTATTTGTAATTTAAGGTGATTAATACAATCAAAAATCCGCTGACAACACAATTCTTGAGTTTTTGGTGGGACAACTTGTTTTATGGTCAGTCCACTTAAATTGGTAATAAACAATTAAGTTAACTTAATCAATTTGTGGGCGCCACGGTGGCGTAGTGAGTAGCACGTTCGCCTCACAGCAAGAAGGTTGCTGGTTCGAGCCAAGGCTGGGTCAGTTGGCATTTCTGTGTGGAGTTTGCATGTTCTTCCCGTGGTTGCATGGGTTTCCTCAGGGTGCTCCGGTTTCCCCCACAAGTCCAAAGATATGCGGTACAGGTGAATTGGGTAAGTTAAATTGTCTGTAGTTTATGTGTGTGAATGAGAATGTATGGATGTTTCCCAGAGATGGGTAGCAGCTGGAAGGGCATCCGCTGCGTAAAACAAATGCTGGATAAGTTGGCGGATCATTTCGCTGTGGCGACCCCGGATTAATAAAGGGACTAAGCCGACAAGAAAATGAATGAATGAATAATCACTTTGTGGCGACTCAGTGGTTAGCACTGTCACCTCACAGCAAGAAGGTCGCTGGTTCGAATCCTGACTGGGCCATTTCTGTGTAGAGTTTGCATGTTCTCTCAGTGTTCGAGTGGGTTTCCCCCACAGTCCAAAGACATGAGGTATATTGAATAAACTAAATTGGATGTAGTGTGTGAATGCGTGTATGGATGTTTCTCAGTACAGTGTTGCAGCTGGAAGGGCATCTGCTGTTTTATACATGCTGGATAAGTTGGTGGTTCATTCCACTGTGGTGACTCCAGATCAATATAGGGACTAAGCTGAAGGAAAATGAATGAATGAATAATCAACTGTTTTGTGAGAACATGAACGAATTGTGTGGAACCCAGCATTTTTTTTTACAGTGTACATTTAGCCAAAAAAAATTACTTTTGACACATACGTAAATTGCGAATGAATGTTCATGGCATAAAATGTAACTCGACAGTCAAAAGAGTCAAAAGAATATTTTATTTAAATACATTTACTTAAATACATTGCAAGTCACAGGGCATAAATGGTTATAAAAAGCAACAACAACAACACATTTCAAATACAACCCCATTATGAACTAACATGAATTAATTATGAATTACTGTCTAAAGTGTGTGTGTGCGAATAAAAAGTCATTTAAATAAACAAACAGACAAATAAAACTACTGATCCAAAACAATAGTACACACTTATTGAGTTGTACGTCTCTATGGCGTATCAATTACGTAAAAAAATTAAGATATTGGACATAAACGACTAACATTTCACCAAGTGATCTTTTCTAATGTATACTATGCGACTGACTTGGGCGTTTCAAAAGAAGAATGGGCGTTTTCTCCTGGTGAGTTTACTGCCGTCATATTCTCTGCCGTGGCCTTTTCTCCAGCTCTGTTGCGCATCCTTCAAGTTGGGCTCCCATTGATGTTTCATCTTTGATATCCTTTACAGGGCCCCCGGGTGCCACGGGGCTTAGGGGGCCCCCTGAGGCCGACGGAGGGGCCCCCGGCGTGGAGCTGAAGGTCTTCAGGGTCCTGACAGCGTTGATGGAGGTGATTCTTGAGTGGCCTCTCGCAGCGTTCAGTGGTCGGCCGCAGCGAGCCGCGGCTTTTGAAGTGATAGATCTTAAGGATATGAAACAAAAGTAGGGCTGGATTGAACTTCATCTGCCTACAGGGGAGGGAAAGCAGTGAAGTGAGATGGGAGAGCGGTTGGGTGGAGGTGCTGGGTCACCGGTGAGCCACAAGAAAAGAGCCTTTAATCCGAGCATGTCTTGTAAGGTCAGGAAAAGTTCGCAGGATGAAAAAAGGTCAAGCCAAAGGTTGTGCTGATTTATTTAGTGCCACATAGGGCAATCGTTTCACCTGTACCCCTCTGGCAAAAAAAAAAGAGAAAAAGAATCGTCACTTTGATTTGGCTGGGATGGAAAGGTACTGTACGTGATGAACATGATTAATATGTAAACATAACATTAATATATAATATAGGTATCGTCACCTTAGAATTATAAGGTTCTGTCTGACATTTTTGTCAAAATTGAGTTATTGACATATTCTTATTAATTGAAAACTTATTTACATTATTGGATGTTTTTTTATAAGTTGTTTACATTTTAAGACTTTTTATTTAAAAAAACAAATGTTACACACGTACTGTTTGCTATGGAACGCAAAAACTTTGAAGCTCAATATCTCAAAATCATTCAGAACGCAGATAGAACCTTATAATTCTAAGGTGACGGTATGTGCTGGTCAGATTTATTTGAACTGTTTATTCTGAGAGCATAATTACTTACTATTTACACTATATATAAAGCTCAAGAAACTACTAATTAGGTGCTCATTAATAGTTAGTGAGGTAGTTCGTTATGATTTATGAATAGGTATAGGATTAGGAATGTAACATAAGATCAAACAGAGAGAAGATTTTCTCAACACATTTCTAAACATAATAGTTCTAATAACTCATTTCTAATAACTGATTTATTTTATCTTTGCCATGATGACAGTAAATAATATTTTACTAGATATTTTAAAGACACTTCTATACAGCTTAGTTACAAAGGTTAATTAGGTTAACTAGGTTAGGGTAATTGGGCAAGTTATTATTGAAAGAAGAATATTGAAAGAAGAATTAGCTTAAAGGGGCTAATAATTTTAACCTTAAAATGGTCCTTGAAAAAAAACTAAACTGCTTTTATTCTAGCCAAAATAAAACAAATAAGACTTTCTCCAGAAAAAAAAATATTATCCGACATACTGTAAAAATTTCCTTGCTCTGTTAAACATAATTTGGTAAATATTTAAATAAGAAAAAATGTCAAAGGGGGGCTAGAATATATATATATATTCTAGAATATATATTCTTTTTTTATAAAAAAAAATAATTAAATAAATAATTCTCATAACACATGCACATAACACATAAACATACGCCAATAGAAATGTTAAAAAAGGAAATTCAATAATAACAGGATGTGAAAAACAAATACTCACCTCTCAGATCTCTGACAACACCACTGATTTTAAACAGGGAGTCTAGATTTGCATGTGTTGTGAAAATTAGCGTTTGTCTTTCAAACGTATGTTTTCTCAATTTGTTTTTGTCCACCAAAAAAAAAAAAGAATAACAAAAACTGTATGTATGTATGTATGTATGTATGTATGTATGTATGTATGTATGT